>BHFT01002769.1:0-38747 GCA_004320025.1 Laticauda laticaudata | reverse complement strand
ACACACACACACACACACACACACACACACACACACACACACACACACACACACACATAATTTGATGGACAGAAATATATAATGGAATAGACTTCAGGTTTATTTTTTTAATATCACATCAGAAATCACAAACCTGTGAAAACATATTAAAAGTTAAAAAAAACTAAAATAGTGGAATGTTTTATGGGAGTATGAGCAACAAATTCAATATAGAAATCAAAACTTTTCCAGGCTGTTATAAAGCTTTCAGCATCCAAGTAAAAAATCAAGGTAAACCTATGATTAAAAAAAAGAAAGAAAAAAGAAAAAACCCTAAGAGAACCAACTGATGGCATTCTAAAAGCTGCTAAAGTTTATTGAATAGATATGTAATACTGGTATAGACTGAACATTAATTATAATTTGTTTATAATGATTCCTGCTTTCAAATTGCAAGGGAAGGTTAAATACAGAGGTCTCTAGGGTTTTTTTTCCTGGACATTTGACTAATTAAGCTAGTAAATCAGGCTAGCTATTCTGCATTCCATCCCTAAATAGTTGTGTTTAAACCTATCAGCTCATTGACGATTAATTACTAGGTAAATAGATGTGTGTATTTTGGGAACATTTGGATTTTATTTGCAGTTTTTAAAAAGTATGATTTGTTGTATCCTTGTTTTGTTCATTGTAGGCATGATCTTAAGACCTTGAATGATCTCAGTGACAAGTCAAATCTCATAAATTTATTTATCAAATTTATTTGCCATCCATATTGCGGTTCAGTTAGCACTGCACTAAATAAAAGTGCCTAGGCTATGATCACTGAGAAAAAAGGAAGCTGGAAGTTTTAAAGAGAGGTGTTAGTTGAAGGAGAAAAGGAATTGTCTGCTTATTAACAGCTCCTATCAAGAACTAAAAGTGAGCAAAACAGTTGTTACAGATACTAATGATGTTTTCAAGCCCTAGATCAGTATCTATGGTGCTACGCAGGATTTCTTTCTCATTCATTACCAAATGCAAATATTGAAAGATTAAAGTTTTAATGACAGTATTCATTCTGAATTTCTTGGGTTTAAGGAATTAGGGTCTCATTTTTTTACCATTTTACAAACATGGCATTCTATATTTAATTGTGCAGATTTTTATGCATAGGTCATGCTTAGAGAATAGCAGCTTTATATACAGATGGTTGCTGAACAGAGACACCATTCAGAGAAAAATACTGAAATGTTTATGTCATATAGATACAAGTACATGTCTATACATCTAGACCACAGAAATCTAACACACATATTTTTGCATAAATAAAAAACATCTTATAAAAATTCCAAGATACAACAAGCAGCTAGTATGGTATTCTTGGTATTATTATCACATATATGGAATTTTAGTTTTAGTGTTTTTAAAAAGTAGTCTTAGTTCTTATATGTGCATCAGAGCACCCCAAAAATAGACCAATACTTCCTGCGTGATAATGGTTTAAGGCATCAGAGGATAATTTGAATGTGCGTGAAAAACTAATTTGTGAACCTGTTAAGATCTGTGACTGCTCTGATCCATGTCCTGCCACAGATTTATGATGCATCACAGTGTTTTGTTATTACTACTTCAAAATCACAGATGGGAGTTTTGATAAAAATAATGATCTTGTAGGCTGCTGGGGAGAATGCTGTCCCCTCCTGAACAAAATCCCCTACCTTGAAGAGAGTGTTTAACTATCAGTGTGGGAAAATCTAGACTTCCTCAGTGGAGGAAGCAATAGCCAAAATAAAAATTTGAATTTGAAAGGGGCCACAGGCTTGAGTTATGGAAACTCATAGCCTGATGTCCTCCAGTAGTGTTGGATTCCTGAGGTGGCTGAGGATGATGAAGATTGTAGTCCAACATATCTGAAGGGCATCTGGATGGGAAAGCCAGTTTCAAAATATGAAAATAATTGTGTGTTTACTGAATTTTTAGATTTAAAAAAAATGAATACTGAACTAATGTGGATAGCAATGTAAGACTGGATGTAGGCAAAACTTCATCCATGATGAGGGGGAAATTCTTATTTGGAGATACTGAGTCTGGATTCAATTAACTCAATTATCTCAACCTTAAACAAGGTTTGCCCATCAACAAAACCAAGACTTAAGTATGACTGGGTTGCTTGGGATATTATTACACTGTTCAAATCCAGCTGATTTCTATAAGCGTCTGATGAAATATGAGCAGAAACCACTGTGATGCAAGAGGCAAGAAGGGTGAGGTCTCCACTATACACTATAATGGCATGTTTAGAAGAAGAGAGATTCCTTTTCTAACCTGCCAGGCATTCCTCCGTTATCAGCTAAGAAAATAGCCTCCTCACCAGTTTTTAAACATGCCATGAGTAATTGACTGAGAAAGTCTCCACCTTAGAAATCTGGATGGAAAAATTGAATTCTAAAGGAGGGGCACATTCAAACTGCTGAGATTTCTGTACTCATACCCTGTTCTCTTTTAATACATCTTAATTAAAAAAACAACAACTCTGGAGTCTTCCTTTCTGTGAAATAGGATGGCCAAAGACTTAAAACTACTAAAAGCAATTATTAATGCATCTCATGGCTGAAAATTGCACTTTGGATTAAAAATAGACTCCAAAGGTATTGCTGTATGTTTGGACAGAATCATAGAGGCCTGGAAGGTACCTTGGAGTTCTTTTAGTCCAAAAGTCCTTATTCCACCCCAAGGCAGAAGTCCTTATTCCACCACAGACAAATGGTTGTCCAATCTTTTCTTGAAAACCCCCCACAATATAGCATAAGCTGTTTCCTTCTTTAATTGGTCTCACTGTCAGGACAAATGAAGCATTTTTATTTTGTTTCTCAGGATGATTTATGCTAGCTCTTTCCTCTGAATACCCTGGGTTAGGGTTTTTTTTAAAACTAGAATTTGTGAATTTGAAATGCCTTCATTTAATAACTTCTTTCCATGCATTGACATGTATTCTGTTTATGTTCTTCTACTTTCAGGAATTAGAATAATACAAATGCCTTTACTGTTGTAATACCATAATTGTAAAATAATTCCTTCCTCTTTTTATTTTTATTTCATTTTATTCACAATAAGAACAAAGAACTTTCAAAGGTCTTTGGGAAAAACTGATGATCCTTTATGTATTCTGCTATGCTTCATTTTGGACCTTTTTTTTTTTTTAAGTTTGGATAAATGTTTAACTCCTAGATATACCAGTTTAGATTGTTATGTCTTTAATGGCTGTTGGTATTATTTATTTTAGACCTTTTTCATCCTTGACAAAGTTCTAGGTAACTTACAACTTCATTTAACAGTTACAATAATTTCATGTTATTTATCTTCTCACATTTGGTAATAAAACATGTTGTCTTCAACATGATGTTTTATAGTTTATTCTCATTGGCGTTATTGAATCTGAATGTGCTAATCCTTTGAATAAAGCAGGAAGAACAGTAATCACTCACCATGTATTATGGAAAATGATTCCCTGGGTGAATTATAGAAGGCGTACTTTTCCTTGAAGATAATTCTCAATGGAATGCAATCCTAAAGTTACCCTTTTTCATTTTCTTTTACTGTAGTCCCATCCCAGCAGATGGAGCTGAATACAAACTCATGCAAGGAACCATCTCAGCTTCTACCTTACTACATGTTCTGCTGAAATGTTGTTACTTAAACTTCTTCATCTCTGCTGAAATCCATAAACTTCTTCATCTCACTCGTGGTCTATGGCTTTTTGCCACAAATTAGTGAGTCCAAGATATTAAGCCTGAAAAGAAGCTGAGGATATTAAGCCTGAAAAGAAGCTGAACCTGCTTTGTTGAATAAGGCATCAAAGTTTCATGCAATTAGGCCTGGTGCACTGTGGAAACCATTTGAAAACATCAATCATCATAAGAAATTTAACATTTAGAAAAAATATATAGCTATTCTTCCTCAGTAGTTCAACGAAAGAAAAACAATTGTAATAAAATTGTATATAGCTTATAAATATTGAGAAGACATAGCTGACACAACCACAAAATAAGATAATGAAGAATTCCACAAAATTATCCTCAGATGAGGGGAATATATATTATAATACATAATAAAATACAAAACATGTTGATGCAAAACAACTCATTCATATACATAAACAAAGATATTGTATATATAATCTGAGCTGATGACAACTCCCTAAAGAGGGAAGGAAGTTGGATCCATACTACAGAGCAAAACATTCCATAAGCACCCCTCACCATTGTTGTTAGGTTGTTTGGCAGTTCCTTAATTTGCTTTTTGATTGTTGGTCTGATGTTAATCTTGGTGTCAATCTCCGCTCATCTGGGTATTGATGAGCAGAGATTAGACATAAACATAGTCATAAACATCTAAATAACATTCAACAGAGAAATAAAAAAGCTAACATGGAAATAGAAACACTTCCTCACCAGCATCAACACCCAGATAGGCAGAGATTAATACCAATAATCAAGAAGCAAACAATACCACAATCAAGGAATTGCCAAACAAGTGAACAATAAACAATAACCCAAATCAAGGAACCATGAAGACCGCTTATATCAATTGACAGAATATACCACTAAAATATAAAATGAAAGCAAACCCCATTTGCACTGATTATGTTGCCTAGTTTGGGAATGAAACATATCTGAAAGAAAACAACCAGGTTCAGAGAGCACTAGGACCTCATATTTAACCTTGTGATACAAATACTGTCTTGCATGAGGACTATCAGTACAAATAATTGTACTGTAGTCATATAGTTGTATAAATACATTGTGAAATCATGCATAGAATGCTGTGTACAATTCAACATACAAGTAACAACACTACAAAAAGAATATGGTAGATCTGGGAAAAATACTTAAAATGATACCCAAAACTATTAAGGGCATAGGCAAGGAGGCCTTTGACTGTATTTAGAAAAAAAATGGGGGAAGTGATAGAAGGATATAAATTGTGCATGAAGTATAAAAAATCTTTTAAAAATATATATACCACTTTTTTCATTCAAACGATTTTTCTTCACTCGCTAAATCACAACTAATTTCTCAAATTCTCTACACAAGAGACAATATTGGCCACCAAAGTCAAAGGCGATTAAGCAAATTGTTCAAGGAGAAGTCTATCAATTGTTAGCATTTATGTCCACTATATCATATTACCATTATCAACAGACAACAGGCATCTTCATACCAGCTGACTCAGGAACACATAAAAAAAAGAGTGCTACTGTCATATTTTCCTGCTTGTGAATTTTTCATTACTATCTCATTGGCAGCAGAATGCTTAACTAGATTGGCCTAGCAAACCAAGATTATATTCAGTGCAACACTCCTTATGCTCCAGATTCAAGAGTCAAAAATGGCCAAGCAGAAGGCATAATACTCAGAGAAAAAATATGATTGATTGAATAGTCCTGCTATTTTCCAGTGAAAGTCACTGTAGTTTTTGTTATTTAGATGACTACTTGATGATGACAATGTTGGGTGTAACACAGAAGTTCTTGCACAGGTTTAATACAGAGGTTCTTGTACTTATTTCTTAACATTTATGTCCAACCTAGCTCTGCAGGCATATGCCATATTGCTGATCAGACAGAGATTTTAATGTGATTTGGAAGCTGACCATATTTTCACATCACAAAATCTCAGCACCAGCCAAAGGATAATATGCTGCAAAATTCTAAAAAATATAGATCTTTGACACTGTGCTATAACTAGGTCTTTCATGTTTCCCCAGCTTGCCCCAGATATAGAACAAAGTAAGTTATCCTGTATTGTGAGCATGTATTATACTACCTGCCACATCTTCCAGTTCTATTCCAGCTGCAAATATGGTGAAAATATTTGGAGCTTTTGAATAAAATTGCAGTGGGAAGGAGAGAGAGGCTTGCTGGATGTCTGGAATACTTTACCAGGATGGCTGCCATGATATAAAAGTGAAAAGAAGCTCCCCTTTCTGCATATGCACAGGATGGTAGAAATTTGGGGTGAGAGAAAAGTTACTAGGTCACAGCTTAGCTACTCTGGACCATAACCTCCCTGCAATGTCTCCTCCAGAAATGATGAGGTCAACCTGTGGAAAAAGCATGTTGAAATTAAAGTGCTTTCAGGATGCCTTGCATATGAATCAATAATTGATTTGGATGATTTCATTAGAAGGATGGCTGCTAGAAGCATCCTGTAGTATTTCTTAATCAATCACAAATAATTGGGGAATGCAGATTCCCAAGAGAAAATGAGGTATGGAAATTCAGCAGAGTTGTATACATGGACTATACCTGTTGCTGGCTTGAAAATCCTTTGGCTATCGAAGGGGAGTGGAAAAGTCAAAATGCAGGCATTCATACTCAGAAGTCAACCCAGCCCTGTGTTAGAAGGAGATTGAATAAGAGAAAATAACATTTCTCAATTAGTAATTGTGGTGTAATAATTAAAATAAAATCCAGGCTACTGTGGTTCAGACGCTGATCCAGGATTGGGAACCTTGGTTGTTAATTTACTGATTTGGGGTTGGTCTCTTGCAGCTTATGAAAAAACAGATTTCTGGAAGGTCACTCCTGATTTTAATTAATAATCATCCCAAGAGAAAAGTCATACAACCAATCCCACATGCCAAAGACAGGAGAACACTCCTTTTCAGATCTTTGGCAAATGCAGTTATAGAGAGATGGAAGAAATGTAATTTGAAGAAGAAATAAAGAGAATGGAGAAGCTGATGAAGATGAGAACTGAAGATGAGAAGGTCAAAGGAAGAGAGCTAAAAATAATTACAAGGCAAAGGCAAATCACAAGGCAGAAGTAGGAGGAACAAGACGCAGAAAGGATTGGAATGGTAAGAGTGCAAAGAAAGAATAGAAAAGAGACAGTGCAGAAGTGGTTCCAAGATATTCATCCTGAGAAAAAGCAAGGCCAATCTTAAAACAGTGGCCTCAACAATCGGATGCTAAAGGAACATGGTATGGATATGAATGGGGAGAGGAACTGAAATGTTCAAGGGCAGATTTGCATTGCTAAAAGTTTTCAGCTACCTAAACTAGCCTGCTGCTCTGAACTGCACTGAAGGATTGTGTTTCAATATTCAGTTGTTTATCTAATCCAGAGGTGTCAAACTCGATTTCATTGAGGGCCACATCGAGGTTGTGTTTGACCTTGGAGGGCCGGGATGGGCATATGGCCAGCATGACATCACTTGTGTTGGAGGGCACTGAGTGCTCTGCCAGCAAAAATGGGCTCCCAAACTCTGTTTTCAGCTGCAATGGCCTCCTGCAACTTTCTGCCAGTGAAAATGGAGCTCAGGAGGGCCGCGCATGACCCTCCCATGCTCCGTTTTTGCTGGCAGAGGCATTGTAGGCTGGTCCTTTACTATTTCCAGGATGACCCCACTAACTAGATCTAAACATCTCATGGGCTGGCCTTGAGTTTGACCCCCTTGATCTAGTCAGCTTTTATAAATGGAACAACATGACGATATGCTTTTTTCAGTAGAGAGCAGAATCTTTTGGGGGGAAAGTGTAACAGTGCCTGATATTCCAAATCCAACTTACTTACCTAGAATTCCTCAGCAGAGGGAGTAGATAGATTTGTGAAAAGAAGAAATATTAATTGGGGAAATACTAATGGGAAGATATCATAGGAAGGTAAGTTCTATCTGATCCTTTCTGAAATAGCATATTATGGCAAGAATTGCTTTTTTCTTTTACTAGTGCTATGGAACACTTACAGGATTTAAAACTTTACCAGTAATATACTCTTTTAAGCCTATTCTTCATACCAAATTGGAATGTAACCATTGATTTATTTTTTAAAAAATCCAGAAAATTATAGGCTAGTTTGTTTACTTCCTCCAGGTAAATTAGTGGGAATGTTAGTATAATTTGAACTGTAGAATAATGAGATGTGTGAAAGAAGAATCAGTGCTATTTAACTTTTTTTCATGAATGGCCTAGAGTTAGGGTGTATAATGAAATAGCAGAGCTTGCAGGTGACACCAGATTATTAAAGAGTTAAAATCCAAGCAGGCTGTGAATAATTCCAAAGGAATGTCTACTAACTGGCTGATTGAGTAACAAAGTGACAAATAGAAGTCAATAGGGGTGTGGGAAAGTCAAAATGCAGGCATTCATACTCAGAAGTCAACCCTGCATTAATTAATCTTAATTAATTAATTAATATTAATTAATATTAATATTAATTAATTAATTAATTAATCTGCAGAATAATTCACAATGAAGCAAAGAACCCAAGTCCCCAAATATAGAGAATGGAATTCAGTTGGTAATGATGAACAAGAGGCTGTGCTTTGTGGTCATTTGAATGAAAACACTGTGGGACAACTTTGAATCTATAGTTCATTAGAGTTGGAAATGGAACTGCCAATATCATGACCTTATAAAACAAATTGGAATTGAGTTTACACTTGCAATTCTGCAGCAATACAAAATCTGTTTTCAAGAAGGATATCACAGAACTGGAAAAGGTGCAGGTAAAACAATAACAACCTATGGTGGTATTTCTTTGATGAACTTAGAAAGTTATTGCAGGAAACAGGTTGATGGACCGGAAGAACCTTTGGCCTTATCCAGCAGGGCTTCCTTGCTTATATCATTAGGGACATGGACTTTTCCGCAAACACCCATTTTTCCTAATGATACTGAATAATCAGTCTGAGACAAGTAGCAGTTATTTTCAATCAACTGAAATTAAAGGGAAGTTGTTCCTTAAATCTGTCCAGGAAGCTCCAGTTTAAATAATTAAGTGTGTGCTGCAGTATTTTGGTAAATTAGTACCAAAACTATCAATACAACAGAAAATACCCACAATAGTAGTAACAGTTGTTACAAATACATTAATTAGAGGGGAAATGGATTACTTCTGGATTGCTCTTATAAGTGTTATATTAAATGAGACATTTGTTATGTGAGTTTTGCCCCATTTTATGGCTTTTCTTGCGACAGTTGTTAAGTGAATCATTGCAGTTGATAGGTTAGCAATCTGGTTGTTAAGTGAATCTGGCTTCCCCATTGACTTTGCTTGTCAGAAAGTCGCAAAAAGTGATGACATGACATGACAAGACACAGCAAAGGTCATAAATATGAACCAGTTGCCCAAATATTTGCATTTTGTTCACATGATCATAGGGATGGTGCAAAGATTGTCATCAGGAAAAGCAGTTATAAGTCACATTTTTTCAGTGCCATTGCAACTTTGAATGGTCACTAAATGAACTGTTGCAAGTTGAGGACTACCTGACTTTGTTGCTCACTTGTTATGTAGGTTTATGACTTCCATATTTTCTGCCTTTTGGAGAAAGTATGCATGTTTAGCTGAATGTGGGTCTTTGCCTAATGTGGGTCTTTTGGCTTATATTGGAATGATATGTGCAAGATACTGACTTTTGAAAGCACAGACAGTAAAATTGATCAGACATGAAATTAAACATGCATGGCCCAAATTAAAAAAAAGTCCTCTTTTGTCCAAAGGCTTCACACTTTCCTGTCATTCTGAGGCATCCTTGTTACAGGATAATGACAACTGGTAAATTAGGATTTATGTCTTGAAGGTCTGCAATAACAATGCAAAATTTGAAAACCCAATAATGAGTATAGAAATTGATTTCCCATCTCCTCATAAGTTAGTTATCAGTTTCATCAGTTCAAGTTACCTAATTCACAGTGATATAAGCCTATCATTATGATAACACTTCAAAGCAAGAGCAGTGCACACCAATATTTTCATTTCAAGCTTATGAATAGTCACTTTATTCTTGTAGGGCTAAATCCAGTAGCTCATTGATGGAGGGCAGGTGAAGGTATACTTTACCTAATAGAAAACTTTGTTAAAGAAATAAAAATGTGCCTTTATGAAATAAATGTTCTGACCTGCCCCATTTATCTTTCTTACTCACTGATCTAAAACATTTGCCTTGGCATATCTACCTACGATGCTTTCATAATATTATAGCAACATTGGCATACTGTCATATTCGATAAGGTGTTGCTTTAGTAATAGTGTTGGAATAACATATGTATAGGTCTTGCACAAAAAGAAACTCTATCAGGATCTTGGTGCCAGGTTTTTGTTTTTAGTTTTATTCAGTTGAGTTTCATAGTTTTCATATCATTTTATACGTCTTTTGTCTTGTTTACCATTTTTATTGAGTTATAAAATATTATTGTCTTTTAATTTTTGATTAGGAATCTCCAAGAGTTAGTTGAAAGATGGGCAAGTATACAAATGTTTTAAATAAATAAATTTTAGCATGATTGGAACAGGGATTTTCAAACTACAGTACCATGACTTTCCTAAAATTATTAACTCATTTGTAATCCCCATGATAAAACTAGTAATTACACTGGGATTTGAGATGAGCAAGTTTTTATCATACTGAAAGATATGCAAATTCCATGTACTTGATTTACATTTATTTTGACAGCGCTGGGCCATTGCCTTTAGATTGGTCATATTTAGCTTTGTACTTACTCTTTTTCCCATTTAGAAGGATGAACAATTTAACAACCATCACTAAAACGCACACATACATTCTATAAAGGCATAGACATTCTACCACATGCCATGCTCGAAGTCACCAGCCAATGGAAGACCATCTGTTGGTTACATTATTGTTGTGATTGGTGGATAATTTTGACACATGGCTTAGGCCTTTGGGTTTAGCATCTCTCAAAACTCACTCTGGGATTATTTCTGGCTTCCCCAAGCAAAGCAAGACAGGGTTGGCAGGATTTCCAGTTTGTTTATGCTAACACAACTCACATCAAACTTTGCCGCTCTTTGTCCCACTGAATGGAAGCAAGTTTGGACAGTGTGAAGCTATCAATGAGTTTGAGTCTCTTTGAACTCCTAACTCCTAATCACTAGATTGCAAGAACACAAGCGAGCAGTCTCCAAAGCTTGCCTATTGATAACCAAGATCCCATTAGTCTTAGATTCAAGGGACCTTGTAGGTCTTCCAGTCCAAACCTCCACCCAAGCAAGGGACCTTACACCAACTCCAACAAATTGTAGTCCAATCTCTTCTTGAAAGCCTGCAGTGGTGAAGCTCCCACAACTTCCGAAGGCAAGTTGTTCCATTGTTTGATTGTTCTCACTGTCAGAAAACTTATTTCTAGACTGAATCTCTCCCTGTTCAGTTTCCATCCCTTATTCCTTGTCTGAACTTTGGGTGCCTTGGAAAATAGCTTGACCCCTTCCTCTCTGTGGCAGCCCCTCAAATATTGGAAGAGTGCTATCATGTCTCCCCTGGTCCTTCTCTTCACTAGACTAGCCAGTTCCTGCAACCATTCTTCATGTTTTAGTCTCCAGTCCCCTAATCATCCTGGTTTCTCTTCTCTGCACTTTTTTCTAGAGTCTCAACATATTTTTTATAGTGTGCTTTGTAGCATGAATTGATAATATGGATGGTTCAGGTGCCATCAGGTGAATGTCACTACTAGCACGTACCTGAGCACTCAGCACTCATTATGTGTACTTGGACAAATTAGGGGTTCAGGGGTCATAGGGGTTATAGGTCAGTAGCTCCCAACCTTTTGGCTATCAGGAATCAGTTCCGTGGAGAGAGGTTTTCCATGGACCAAAAAGGGCATGGTTTCACATGCTGCCTGAATTCCCTCGGATGGAGTATCACTTGTTTGTATGTCCCGGTTTCTGGCATGCTGGTCCAGGAACCGGTCCATGGACTGGTGTTGGGAACTCATTATAGATGATCTCACTATTTCATCAGTGCTGGATCCCCATTCCAAAAAATATGTTTATATGTATACACACAACTGAGATCCAATAAAGACTTCCAAATGGGGCTCCAGAAATTCTATGTACGTTTTCATTCTAACTTCTTGTCATAAGAATTAAAGATCTTCGAGTCTCACCATTTTTTTCTTCTCTGTGTTTTTATTATTATTATTATTTCCCTTGCAGTCATATGGGAGGTCATCCAGAGACAAATAGAGGTAAGGGGAAGCAAATCTTCACCTTTCTCATCCATGTTGACTTTGATCGTGGATGGGATACTGCCAGATATGGTTGCTCCGAAACAAACTCATAAAATTATGTTAAAATTCTATCAGTCAACAATTTATTATCATGTGTTATCATTGTAGACACAGGCTACATGTATTGTGAATACAATCACTATATTGCTAACAATAAGATGTAGAGATATATTTTGCATTTCAGTGTTAATTATCACATTTTGTTTGTCCTGGGCTTATGTCACATACAGAATCTGTAGTGCAGACCAGTGACAGTTGTCACTGTTGTGAGATGGACAGCCCTATAAATTACTTAAATATATTGATTATGTGCCATCAAATCAAAGCAACCTCCTAAGACAGATTTTTGTCCCTGATCTCTCCTTTACTAAAATAAATGACTTGTCCCTAAATAAACACTTTGTATCCATCATCTAGCCTGTAACTTCCATTTGCAGTGATGGTGGTGGTGATTTATCTAGCATTTCTTAAGCCACTAATAGGCTGTAATCTTTCTATGTTTTAATGGTATTTTAGTTTTTCTCCTCTAGGAGAACAGAACAATCGTTCTACAGGTGTCTTTTTGCTGAATGAGGGTTTATTCAATTGCCTGTTTCAACCAAACACTTTGCAGGGAGGGACGGATTATTGTTATTATTATTGTTGTTGTTGTTGTTGTTGTTGCCGTCGTTATTGTTGTTATTATTTGCTATTTCGCCAGCACACACGGCTGAGAGTAAAACTGAATTGATGGGCCCCAGGCTTTGCCTGCCTCTCCCTTTCGCGCACCTGTACCAACCAAACACGCCTGGGCTGAATGAAAAAGCCCAGCGGATGCATAGATGGCTTCCTCCCGAAGAACGTTTTGCGTCCAGTGCGACGCCTGGTTCCTTTGGACGAAATGAAAGCCTCTTTCTGCTTCGGGGACGGGGAAGCCAAACTTGCGGCGAGAAGGCGCCCCCGATCCGCCGCATCTCGCCTCCGTCCTCCTTTTGCGTCTCGTTTCCCCCCCCCCCCCCCCGCCCCACTCCCAGATTGCAATCTCAGNTCCCCCCCCCCCCCATCCCCGCCCCACTCCCAGATTGCAATCTCAGCCGAGCGGGGAGGGCCCACTTTGGCTCGTGTGCGTGAGAGAGCGAGAGCGAGAATTGCGTGTATGAGAGCGAGCGAGCGAGCGAGCATGAGGGCGGGCGCGGAGCCGCGGTCCGCCTGTCCCAGGGGGCGGCGCGGGGAAGCGAGGCGGGCAATCCGCCAGTTGGGCTGACTGGGGAGCGTCGAGAGGGAAGCAGGCGGACTCCCCGGCAAGCCAGAAGCGGATCAGCTCGGCACCTGTGGCGGCTAATCGAGCCGAGTTTCTTGAGCAAGTCGCTGGGGCTGCTGTGTGATGCCACCGCCCGGGCAGGAGCGGGTGTTGCCTGTGCTGGGGGCGCGTTGCAGAACCCTCTACCCTTTCTCCGGGGAGCGACATCGGCACGGACTGCGCTTCGCTGCGGGCGAGCTGCTCACCGTCCTCCAGGCGGGGCCCGACGGCGGCTGGTGGGAAGGGGAGACGGCCGAAGGGCTGAGGGGCTGGTTCCCGGCCAGCTACGTCCAGCTCATTGAGGTGAGAGGCGGGAGGGGGAGGGGGGGGGGAAACGGAGGTCAGTCTGTCGTGGGCTCCCCTTTCGCTAGTTCCTGAGGGGAGTACGCCGAGTGGCCGTCGGAGGTATCGAATATTGCCCGCAGAACCTCCTGAGAGAAGCCTGTTGCGGGGGCAGCGGGCAGGGAGTGTCGTTTCTCCTCCCCCCCCCACTCCGCCCCTCGCGGGTGGTTCGGATGCTGGGTGTCCGTTGAAGTCCGGCGAAGTTTGCTCCCGCCTTTGGTCAGGGGTGCAGCTGCCGTGTCGGTGGCGTTGGCTCTTCTTGGTCGTTTGCAGAAAGCGCTGGTTGGGAAACACTCGGAGGCGGTTCGGGGGTTGCCAGCAGAGCAGGCGTCCCTTTGCGGAGTGCGGGGGGGGGGGTCCGTGGGCGCGCATCTTGGCGCAAGCTCGGAAGCCGCCACAAGATTTGCTGCGGGGAGGGGGAGATGGGGGGTGGTGGGTGGTGAAGGCTGAAGCCTGTTCGGTGGGACTCTCTGTGGAGCGTGAGGGGCGGGACGGGACGGGATTCCTTCGTTGCCTGGGTGGGTGGAAAGCTCTCGCCCGCGAGGAGGAGAGCTGGCGCGGGAGGGCTGCTCCCAGAGCCGAGCGGGTGTGGGGGAGAGCTGTGGGGTGGGCGGCTGGACAAAAGGCATGCTGGGAGCGACTTCAGGTGAAAAACAAAACAAAACAAAAAAAAAACAAAAAACACAAACACAGTCGTGTTTAAAGGACGGTTGGCTTCTTTTCCCAAGCATGGCAAGCAGAGGTGGTGCAAACCTCACCAATGTCTTAGCCGTCCAGGTCCTGGGGGTCCCAAAGGTGCTTCTTCCCCCCTCCCCTCCCCCGCAAGACGCAACTAGGCCTTCTGGTTTTTCTTGAAGGCGTTTCACTTCTTCATCCAAGAAGCTTCTTCGGTTCTGACTGGCTGGTGGGGAATGGAAGGATTTATACCCCCTTGCAGACAAGCGGTGGTCATTTGCATCTCTTTTAGGGAGTCATTGAGGCACCTGGAGGTTTATCTGCCTCATAAGGGCACCTCCAGAGATGTTTCTCCCCAGCTTCAACCAAGGACTCTGCTGTCTCCCTTTTTCACTTTGTGGTGGATCATCCCCCCACCCTGTGGCATTGCGTGCTGAAGGGTTCCCTTCTTCCGAAGCTTTTGGTGTGAAACTGCTAAAGCTCATTTCAGCCCATGACAGTGAGTAACTTCCCCTCCTGCTCAGGAAGATAGACTGCCTTATCCTGAGTCAGACTCTTGCTCCATCCAGCTTCAGATGTTTGGCTCAACTCCCCACCCCCACCCTCCTCCAGATTTCCAAGCCATTTGCTTCTATTGGCTTGGAAGGAGTTTAGGGTATTTAGTGCTGGCATCTCCCAGGTTAGGCCCAGGAAAGACCTTGGAAATCTTTTCCCACTTAGCTGAGGAGACAATTGATCTGTTTTTATAAAGCAGATTCCCATGGAAATGGGCCTTGGTGTGCAAAGGTGCAGCCAGAGAATTGGTTTGCCCTGTAATCAAGTTATCACATATTCATGAAGTACACATATGGTGTTGTGCAGCCAGATGCTTTTTTAAAAAAATGGGTACTTCCTAGGTTGCACATCTTGCCTTCTTATGGTTATATGATCATCAATATGATTACCATAAATGCGTTCAAACTGGTATATACAGAAATTAATACACACAGGTGATACATTTATTCTTTTCAAGCTTCTTTTGGAAGACTGCAATATTTATGTATGGTTAGGTTCTTACAGAGCACTACTGGGCTAAAGGAGAATGGCAAGATCTTCTATTTAAATTACAGTTCTGTCGTTCATAATTTAATTAAAATACATATATTTTTACTTTGGTTAGATATGTGTCTTAAATAATCAGTATCAGCACTGCTCTGCTCACACAATCTTATTCTACAAAATGTACAATTTTGCAAGTATAATTGAGTGGTGTCACCATAATATGGTCCCACAGCACCACTAAGCCAATTTCATCATTCACATTGTTGTATAAAATATTTTCACAGGTTGCTTAGAAAGCTTGTTGGCTTCTAACTTGTCAGAGGATTGTCTAATGTAACAAGTGCTGCTGTGTAAAATAGGATTCTGGTCCCAGAGGCCAAACAAAGCAGGGTTAGGAGTTCCATAGCATTCTCTAACTCATGTTCCCCAGCAGTTTAAATTTTATGATATATAGATTGCTAACTCTAATTCCAGCTAGGAGTTTTGCCAAATGTTAAACTGTACCTGTATGTAAATTTCTTGTAAAATAGTTTCTGGCTGATGTAATACTACTTTAAAATATAGTGTTCAAACTACAGGGACATCTAATGAAACCAGAATCATTGTTTTCACCATCATGCAATTTTGGAATGTTTTCTAGGGAACAAAGATAATTATTGTTAGCATGCAGTTGTAAATAATGGGGTATATTTATGAAATGTAGACAGGATTGACTGTTCAAGTAATGTGTTTGTGGTTTTGGATAGTAATCTAAATCAGGTGTCTCCAACCTTGGCAACTTTATGAGTTGTGGACTTCTATTTCCAGAATTCCTCAGCCAGCATTTGCTGGTTGAGAAATTCTGGAAATTGAAGTCCACAAGTCGGAAAATTGCCAAGGTTGGAAACCCCTGATTTAAATCATGCATAGTATGACTTAGAACAGTGGTTGCCCACCAGTGGGCCAGGGAAAATTTTGGTGGTCCACAGAGAAATGTCACCCCCAAAGCACTCCCCCCAAAGCAATTAATCCAGGCTGCACGGGAACATAAGGCTGCGCCACTCACATGGCCTGCAGGAACACAAGGCTTGCATTGCTTGCATTGTGAACAACACGAGGTAGTGAGGGGAGGGGGAAAGGGCGGAGGGGGGGACGTGCTCCACTCTCCCCATGCACCTCACCTGGCTGCTTCTTTTCACTTCTTTCTTCTTCTGCTTTTGGTTGCGCTCAAGGAAAGCAGCAAAAGTCTTTCTTTTTCTCCCCTAAACTCCATCAGAAATAAGTCCTTGGGACCCTGCAAGAGGCTGCGTCAGTGCGACAAGTCTCAGAAAGACTCATTTCTGGTGGAATTTGGGGGAGAAAAAGAAAGACTTGCATGAAGCCAAAAGTCTCTCTCCCTCTGAGAACGGAGCTGGAGACGGTATCCTGCGATCCCAAATAAAGAATAGTTGATCAGTAGGAAAACGGAATGGTGAATTTTCCTGCAGACTTTTTGGGGGATTTTCCCAGGGTCTCTAGTCCATGGGATTTAAAATTATGAGTTTGGTGGTCCCTGGGGTCAAAAGGTTGGCAACCCCTGGCTTAGAACATATGTATGTGGCCACAGTAATGGTCATCTGGTTGAGTAGAATAGTTCCAGGGAACCAGTCAGGGAATCTTTTGTGACTTGTTTTTCACACTGTTCAAATATACACAGTTGGCTGAATTTGTTACAATGCAATAACCATGAACAATTATTTTCCCACCACACTGATTAGATTTACACTAAATCAAAGTCCAATAAACCATAATATATCTTCAGTGGTTTTTGAAAATACAGCTTGTATGAACTTTATGACCTCTTTGAGGGATAGACACATGATATCAATAATTACTGCTATAGTGTACCCTGTAGTGTTCGGGTCCCTAAGCATATCCTGCTTCTATATTGCATAGTTGCTTTAATGGGTGTGATTTATTTTATTTACTTTTCCTTCATAGTGATATGAAATTCTAAGCTGTGAAGTTCATTTGAATGTCATATTCAACTTTTTAAGTTTGTCCATAAACTCCAAACAAATTAGAAATGTACATGAATAGGTGCTCCTTGTGGGTGTCCACAGTGGGGGCAATAAAAGAGGAGGGAACAAGTGATATTGTATGTATCACAAATTATGTACTCATATAATTTTGCATTATGTTATGACCACATGACTCAAGTTACTAGCATGATGATGTTATAATACATGTGTCATTTTGATGTCAGCATGGCATAATTGTTCTGGACACTTTTACTTCCTATTAGCAATAAGCTAGCTCAGGCTCTGCCTTTTAATATAATGCTGTACATCATGGGTTCCAATTGTGCCATATATGATAAGCTAATGAAATCACTGAATTGGTTGGCCAATGTGTTGGGGAGAAAGCTATGTGCATTTCTGTGCATGCATTTGCTAAAATGCTTTCTTTTTAGGAAGGTAATCTTGCTTCCCAATTAAGTTAGACGTTGTTACTGTTGAAAATTGTCCTGCCTGCTACTATTGTTCACAGGATTATTGTGTAGTGTTTATTAAAATTGATACTTACTAGCTACTCCTTGTAACAAGTAAGGGAAATCCCAGCAATTGTATTTTACAAGTGAATAAAATTCAATGGAATACAATCTTAGAAACGTTAGCAATTGACAGTTTGCAAAGTTATGTACATTTGGCTCTGAATTCTCTATTATTACTATGGGCACCATTTTAAATTAATACTAAAACAGTTGTAGCTTTATATTTATGTTTGTATGTTTAAATAAAATAATCAAAACCTGTGAACCAGGTTGTAAAAGACACTTGAGAAAGGACTCATGTACATTCCCATATGGAGGGTAATTTGATGTAGCCTGACAATTCACGCCCTTTCTTCTTTTGGAAGCTTAAAACCTTTGGCTGCTGCACTAATATCTAATCTCCTCATTGGTGTTCTTTTTGCCGTGCTTCTGAACTGCTTCTTATTAGAGGCTGTTTGTTTCACCATAAAAAACATAATTGCCTTCAGTGGATTTGTTCCTGTTAAGCCTGTTTGAGATGGTAGGTTAATGCCTACATCCCTATTTATGCTGTAAGGCATATAAATTCATACAATATTGTTGTGACTAATTATAAGCCAGATGATTACACAAAAAGAAGAGGATATGGCAAAACATCTGTGGGGTTGGGAAATTATAACTCTGCTTTGACCATATGCTTTTAATCATGTATGTTTTCACTTCTTTCTTTTACAACTGGTCTGATGAAACAAACTATTTGTAAATAACAGAATAGTGTTCTGGTCTGGAAGTGGGTTAGTCTCAATGCCCTCTTGGGATCTCTTCCAGCTCTTGTTTTTAAACTTGGGATCTGAACAGTAGAGAAGTTAATGGAACCAAAATGAATGGGAACCCTTTCTTTTCTTTATTAAGAGACTTCTTGGTTGAATGAAGAGAAGGAAGAGAAGGAAGGCAGCCAACCAGCCTACCAACCAACCAGCCAGCCATTCATTTGGGAGTCAGGTTCTACCAAATGGGCTCACAGCCAGACATTTTTAAATTAAGGATGTGAACAGCTTCCATGAATGAATCTGAAATGTAAAAAGAACAACAACTGGGTGAAGAACACGATATGATGATACGTTTTTAAAACTTATGAAGTCTTCATAAAACTCATGAAGCAATAACTAGAAATTAAAAAAAAATCCTGATGGGATGTAATGAATGCTCTTGCATACCCACCAACATATCACAAATGGGGAGGGGGAAGATGCTATAAAAGTTGGGCTGTCATATTCTGCAGATAGACTGCAGATAGCATTTGTTTGAAAAAGATTTATTCAGAAAGAATAATTTTTCTGCTAGGGCTCAATATTATACCATGGTTTATTGTTATGAGAAGATATGATCTGTATGCAAAGATTGTACTAAGGCATAATACAGGTTGTTTAGTTTTGGTGATATATTGTGTGAACCGAGCCAATTGTGATGAATTCAAAAAGCTATATTTAAAGAATGGGTTAATGGACTGAGTAAATCATGTTACCCATGGTAAATATTAAGCTTGAACCTGCCCATTTCTCTTTCATCCAGGAAAGAAAATTTTCTGAAAGTAACTTCAATATTGGGACGACTTGATACTCTGAACTGTATTCAGCCCTCTTCATTCAGAAATCAAATACTTATTTTGTTTGGGGGTGGGGCTGAGAATACTGAAACAATAGTTTCAGTAATTGATATTAACAAATAAATGGTCAAATTAATGAATTTTAAGATACCCAATTCAAGATGTTGTATTTTTATGAAATAGAACTGAAGAAGGATGTTCCATATGAAAAATGTGCATGGAATATGCCTTGGGGTACATGGCCCACTTTTTCTGTTCTAGGTTTCTGTTCCAAATTGTAAAACAATATTTTCTGCAATAAATGATTTTCATTACATTTTTAAGAAATTAATCAATCTGTTTCCTGGTCTCATTTAGATGCAAGGTATGAGTTACGTGCTTTTTAAATGGGCAAGAAGTCTTGCCAGCATGCATCCTGAATCCCAGCTTTTTCTTTCAGGCAATAAATTAAGAAGTGAAATGATGGGAAAAATACGGCATTGTGTATGCTGTAGCCTTCTCTCTCCCCCCTCCCTCCCTCTTTCTCTCTGTAGTTAAAACTTTATTTTAAAGTTTGAATTACTTTATATACTGTAAAGTTGGCCAGTTCAATTCTATGCATAGTTATTTGGAAACACATTTTTCGGTACTCAGTAGGATTTATCCCAAATAAATAGTCACGGCTCATAGGACGGCAGTTTAAATTGTTCAATGCACCCACCCACCCATCCACCCATTTACCCACACAGGCACCCAGCCATCAACCCACGTGTATATATAAAACAAAATTAGAGTATGACTCCTTCACCAGAGTCCAGGTGGTTTATAACAACAACATACTATTAAAAACAACCCAGACTCCTCCAAAAAATAAATAAAATGAAAATATGAAAAAGTCTGAAATTAGTGAAAGTCAGCCAGTGTCCCTTAGTTCTCAAATGCCTGGAACAAGATAATTTTAATTGCTTTTTTGAAACAATGTTCTGAAGGTAAGGATACTACAGTAACGGGAAGACTACATGAAAGCTCTGCTCTCAGTACCCCCATCCCTCTCACACGCTAAAAATCTGTGTTCTCAGTACAAAGGATGGGCAGGTTCATTCAGAGGAGAAAGAAAAAAGGAACTAGCCATATAGGTTGGGTGGTCAGTACATGTCTATTACTATATCAGCTAAGAGTTCTCTGCTTGCTAAACCTAGGTCTACCCAATGCATTGTTTCATGGATTTTCCTGTTTTTAGTAAATGTAGTTGATCTTGGAAGGGTAACATTTGCATATGTTCATTTCAGAGAAGATTATTTTGTTATATGTAGCAAAACTACTACTGCTCATTCTCCTTCATAGATGTAAAGAAGCTGCTGGCAGGATAAATTGTGCATGACTGACTATCAGGACTTTTTACAGCTGCTGTCTCCTCCTGTGGTTGGACAGCTCTTTTATGAAGAATAGTATATAACTCCAGGAATGATGAGAGAGAATGCACCCATTTGTTGAGCTGCTCTTATTTGTTGTGGGTTGTCTAAAGAAGAAAGTCAAGTTTCTCAGGAATTTTATTCTATGGATAGATAAGAACAGAATCTTAGTTGAATACCTTTCTTCTCTCTTCGCAGCTAACTATGGACAGACATGGGTTCTAATTTAGTTTTAATTAGATTCTTACAGTCCAACAGTTGGTAGCAAATTTAAATAGTGGTTTTAGAAAACAAGTATAACATTATGAGGCACCAGGCATATTCTTAATCCAAGAATATGTGTTTGGAACAAGGATGGAACTTTGAAAGCATACAAACGTATAGAAATATATGTTCCTCCAATACAGGAACACAATGTTGCCAGCCAATCAAGACACAAAAAAAGCCACAAAACAGACAGAAGATATTAGAAATACCAATCAAGCAGAACACAGCAAACTCCAAGACCAATAAACACAGACCAAGACTCCCAACCAATCAGGATGAAGAAAAAACCATTCTGGCACAGCAATAGGCTAGCCCCAAATTTAAAACTGAAACAACTGTAAGATTCTGACTCACAGACGAACACAATACAGAAGCCTGATGATGGCAGATGAGATTCTGCCGAAACGTTGCTACAACTTTAAAAGCACAGCTACAAGGATGTGGGAAAATACCCGAACAAAGCTGAACAGCATATATATAGAAATATATATATATCTCCACAGCCAGATTAAAAGATTAACCCTTGTTAATCTTTTGCAAATCTGGAGAATGACCAGTCAATTCATGTTTAAATTTTACACAGCAGTTGATATGTGGACAGTTTGCTCAGTAAAGAGATATAAAAATATGGCTCCTTTTGGTGTGATTTCTTTTGCTGCTTAACCAGAAAAGTCTTAAAATGTCAAATCAGATGCAGGTATTAGGAAAATGAGCATCACTTTGCTCAACGCTAAGTATCTCTTAGAAATAGCTGCCAATTAGAGATCTATGGCTTTTGAACATGGTAAATTTAATTCTGGTTAAAACTAATAAAAGTGGATTAAGTAGTTCTGAGACTATAGAGAAGATTCTGCTGTAAAGCTACAGGTTTAATTAATGGGGATGGGATTTGAATATTCACTGCAATCAAGTTCTCACTGAAAGTACTGTATATCAGGGGTGTCATACTCGTGGGCCAGATGCATCATGTGCTAGCCCCATCCCTGCCTGGTTTAGCGAAGGGGGGAAAAGTCACAATACGTCACGTGATGACTCCAAGTTTCGACACCCCTGCTGTATACCCTTTAATTGTCTCTATTTAAAGCAGGGTATAATAATCAAATAGGGATGGAAGGTCAATTTCATTTATTTAAGTCTATTTTACTTCTCTAATCAATAAAGCTTATATTGTCAAACAATATCAACATCACTGTTTGGCTTTGAAAGGCCACATTCTTGTGACTTACTACATAAAAATCAATATGCAGTGCTATATCTTCTAGTACTGTCTATTGGAAAGTTCTTTACCCAAGTTTTTCCATACAGATAATCCTCAATTTATGACCACTATTGAGTCCAAAATTTATGTTGCTAAGAAAGAAATTTGTGAAATGTCTTGTGCTGCATTTTATGAACTTTTTATGCCATTGTTCAATGAATCACTACAGTCGTTAAGTGAATAATGCGGTTACAAAGCAAATCTGCCTTTCACCATTGTTTATCAGAAGCTCCAAAGGTTGTAAATGACAATCCCAGGACACTGGGATGCTGCAACCATCGTAAATGCATGTTGGTTGGCAAGCACTCAAAGTTTGACTGTGGGATGTTGCAGTGGTTATCAGTGTGAGAACTGGTCATAAGTAACTTTGAAAGGTCATTAAACACATTATAAGTCGACAACTAAGTCAGCCTTCAAGATCTTCTGCTATTGCTTTGCATCTTTTCGCCTGCCATAAGTAACGGGGTGGGGTAGGGGAGGTAGGAATAAGTTGGGGAAGTGAGCTGGAGGTGTTACATTCATCTGTTGCATAAATGGGAGGGGGGAGCATAAAATAGAGTTAGGTTTCTATTTCTCGCTTAGCTTTCTTCTCTCTGCGCAACTGCAACCCGTTATCAAAATTTGCCAAGGTCAACGGACAGAGGCCTCATCATCACCTGAAGATGCCCACATGATCATATCCACAACTTCTAATTGGAAGTGTCATTTGAACTATTGGGGGTGGGAACATTTCCATCACTTTCTATATGTGAATTGCGCGCCTAATTTCTCAGATTCAGAATTCTTTGGTTGCTACCACTTCACTTTCAGTAAAAGATATCTTTTCTCAAAACTAAAGAGTCTTAAGTATTTCTTTCCTGGATTTTGAATGGAGCTTTCATAAGTAACTTTGAAAAGTCATTAAACACATTATAAGTTGACAACTACCTCTGTGGCTTTATTTTAGTTTTTTGAGTTTGGTACTTTGGAATCCCACTCTTCGGGAAGTTTATCAAATATCTCATGTTTTTCTGGCAAGAGCATATGAAATCAAATCATATTTGTGTGTGTGTGTGTGTCTGTGTGTGTGTATGAATGCACTCATTTGTAGCTCTTTTGAAGTCCTTTTATTTTCAATTTGTCTTCTGTCTTTCTTGCTTTATTTGGTATTTTACTTTATTGATTTTTAATACTATCCTAAAAAGTAGTGTAAAGATTTTATAAATAAGCCACAAATTCTGCCAGGCAAGACTTGTCCAAAATTATTTCCTGTGGGTCTGCTATTAAACAAGTTCGTTACTTTGGATTCTTTCCAAACTGCACCACCTTGTCCAATATAAAAGTCTGAATTTAGCAAGCTGATTTTTTTTTTTAAACTTAAGCAGTTCCAGACTAATTTTGTTTCAGGAAATGTTCTGAGGCCAAACTTTGAATATGAAAAAAAATGTTTTATAACGTTCCTTTACCACCTTTCCCCACCCACTTTCTGGACATATGATATGTTAGGATTCCCTATTGTACTGATAGTGTTATAGGAGATAGAAAATAATAAGATGAGAGATCTTACTATTGGTTTTTATTATTATATATTATTCTTTCATATCTTAAAAATGATATAAAATGTAATGTTAAATTTTCTATCTCAAGGTTGAACCACATAATGTTTTCTCACTTGTATGATGTCACAGTATAAATTGGCTTTGACTTGAAGGGCCTTTGGCAATGAACTAAAGTTGAGAATCACAAGGTACACCAGATGTCCAGCACGACTCATGTTGAAAACGTTTCATTGTTTCAGTAATCTGTGTGGATTTCTCTTACACTTATCTATAAGGGTAGAACAGACTAGTGCTTGAATGGGAATGTTGGTGATTAAAGGTATTTTAAAAAGCAATAACTTTTAACTATGATGGAGAATTACCACTGCTACTTGGAGAGTTGTCACTTGTTTCTGAAGTGCTCATGGCACAAATAGCATTTATGCAGTGGTTGTATTCCACAGAGTATTCACAGTTGCAAGAAAAGCCATTTGGAGAAAAATGGCTATTTTCTAATAGAAGATGTAAGAATATGAGTGTTGGAAAATACATCCTGTTGATACAAGAGTCTTTCGACTTTATCTGAAACAACAAGTGTACTAGTTTCAGGAAGAGCATTTGGGTTGTGGAGAGGCTAATGGCTATGGTATTTTTATGCTAAAATCAAACAGCTGGAAAGGCCTTTGGACTGTCCACTTTGTGACAGATGACTAAATATAATATTGTTTGCTTAAATAAAATCCTGCTGCTCCAAACAGGCTAATTATTATGCCTCTGTCTTCACATGTCTTGTTTGTTAAGCCCTATAAATCTAGAATAACCCAGGAAATCATAACTATGAGAATTGGACTCTGGGATAGGAGACTCTTTTAATGAATCTCCCTGATAATTGTTTATATCTCAACATACCAAATTAGCCCACCCAGTATTTTATAAATTGGTAACATACACCAGTGGTAAAATGTATCTCATTTAATCTCTCTAGTCCCCTTTGAACAAGTGGCAGCAAGGAAAATGAATAGGAAATGCTAACGCAAACAAAAGCAAAACAGGACTCCTGCTGTATCACCCCCAATGGCAATCATATTTAACAGATTATATAAGAAGCAAGCTCAGGTTTTTCCATAGAATGAACACTGAATGGGGAATTATGTGAGTCTGGAAGAAGAACAAGCTGTTCAACCCAGCCCAATCTCTTCTAAATAAAAACAGGTCTCCTGTGGCTCAGACAAAGTGTTTCTTGCTCTTTGATGTTTCACAGCAGGAGATGACTACCTCAGCCCCAGTAAACTAATGGGCTCCATTGCAAATGCTTGCCCAGATCCCCTGATGCACACTTTTGGTCTGAACAACTGTTTCAGGCCCTTGTCAAGCATCTTTTCTGTCCAGCACTGCCTAGAAGTGCACAGGAGTTTTTTGTATGTCCCAGTTTAATTCAGTAGCATTGCCTTTGGAAAGAACTAATTTATTATAAAAAACTTATCTCAACATGGAGCTGGTCCGCAAAATACCACAAATACCTATTACCTAAAGGGATTTGTTTTTGCATTTCAACACATCTATTTTTCTTTCTATGAAATAAAACCAGGCCTTTTCATCAGAGCAGGAGTCCCCAAACCCTGAGTCATGAACCGGGACCAGACCATTGGCCGTGCTGCCCAAGCAGCAGGGCAAGTACACCAACCTTCATTTTGCTCATGCACGGGAGCTACGTTGTGCATGCAAAATCATCCCCTCCCAACCAGCATTGGTGCTACGGCTGTTTGGAAACTCTAAACTATTCTTAACACTGAAGGGGCAAAAGTAACAAAGGGCAGTAGGGATGGAGACCCTGAAATACCTTTTCTTTCTCTCCCCTTTCATTTTAAAAAGATTAACACACATCTTAAAATAATACTGACATTTTAAAAAATTATTTTCAGTCATCTTAATTTCTAGGTTTCCCAATTTTTTATTTAAATATTTTATTTAAATATAAATAAATATAAATATATGTTTTTTTAAAGTTTTCGCGGGTACTTACATGTATGCTGTTCAGCTTCCTTCGGGTATTATCCCACATCATTGTAGTTGTGCTTTTAAAGTTGTAGNACATGTATGCTGTTCAGCTTCCTTCGGGTATTATCCCACATCATTGTAGTTGTGCTTTTAAAGTTGTAGCAATGTTTTTTTCAATACTGTATTTCAGTGTGGAGAAAACACTGTAAAGTTGTAGCAATGTTTTTTCAATGTGTATTTCAACACTGAAAGCCTCCAAAACAGGAACACAGTGTTGCCAGCCAATCAAAGCCACAAAACACACAGAAGAAACCAGAAACACCAATCAAACAAACTCATAACTACAATCAACAACACTCCAAAAGACCAATAAAACACAGGACAAAGACTGCCCAACCCAATCAGGATGAAGAAAAAAAACATTCTGGTCACCAATAGTAGCGCAGCCCCAAATTTTAAAAGTTACTGGCTTGTGATAGCCTGACTCCACAGAACAAACACTCATACAGAAGCCTGATGATCGCAGAGGAGATTCTGCCAAAACGTTGCTCACAGACTTTAAAAGCCAACTAGAAATGACGTGGGATATATACCCAAAGGAAAGCTGAAAGCGCGCACAACACAACGAACACAGGATACACCACACACAGCGCGAACACACAGCACACACACATATGCTGTTCAGCTTCTTCGGGTAATTATCCAAGTCATTTGGTAAGTTGTGGCTTTTAAACAGTTGTAAGCAACTTTTTGCAGAATGTCATCTGCCATCATCAAGTAGCTTCTGTAATTGGAAGTTCGTCTGTGAAGTCAAGAATCTTACAGTTGTTTCAGTTTTAAATTTGGGGCTGGCCTAACTATTGTGCCAGAATGTTTTTTTCTTCACCTGATTGGTTGGGAGTCTTGCGTCTGTGTTTATTCGGTCTTGGAGTTGCTGTGTTCTGCTTGATTGGTGTTTGCTATATATCTTCCTGTCTGTTTTGGTGGTTTTTTGTTTTTGTCTTGAATGGCTGACAACATTGTGTTTCCTGTATTGAGGCTTTTAGTGTAGCTTGGCTCTTGAGTAAATGGACGGCTGTCATTTTGTTAGGAAGCCTAGGGTTTCATCTGATGCTCGTTGGGTGTAGTTTGAGGCTGAGTATCGGGGAGTCTGTTTTTGCCCAGGTGTTAGGCTGGGCTGTTGGTGTGGAGATTTTTGTTTGAGAGTGGCAGACTTCCAAATGATTGACAGTCGGTGGAATATCTCTTCTATTCATGGCTTATTCAGCTCCCTTTTTCAATGCCCATGGCTTCTCATGATATTCTGTGGCTCGGGTTTTATATAGTGGCTTAAGGTTTTGGTGCCATTGAAAGCGATGCTTTATGACAACTGGTGGCTTATCATGTGTTGGACCTTGTGAGGAAGTGTGTTCCACGCTTTTTTACTGAATTTTTGTTTTTCATCCAGGCGGGTACTTATTCTTTCTATTGTGGCTGCCCAATGTATGTTGGCCGGGCAGGATGCACACAAGGAATTCGTATTTGCCTTGGGTTTCCAGGTGCAATATTTATCTTGGGGTTTCTAAAGGATGGCTGCTATTGTTTTGTCTGTTTTGAAGGCAGTCTTGATGTGATTGCTATGGTAAGTATCTTACTGATTTTGTCTAAGTGCCTCTTATATAGGGGCAGGACAGCTGTTCCATAGGCTCGTTGGCTCTTCTCAGGGCTCTCTGTAATGTCTTAGTGTGTTTTTGTGGAGTCAAGCGCCAATGATTTTGCTTTGTGTGGAAACTGTTAGCTGTCAGTACTTTAGTCCAGGCGTGCATAGTTTCAGTCTTTTTGTGTGCTCGTGTTCCAGGTCATTTGTTCTGGCAAATTAGCGTTTTGGCCATGGAGTTTATATATCTGTCTGATGGTTGGTGGGAATTGGGGATTTGAGGTAGCGGTTGTGTGTGTTTTTCTTCTGGGTATACGGTGTGCCCTAGTGTGCCATCTGTTTTTTTTTGTAGATGAGTACATCTAGTGAATGGTAGTTGTTTGTTTGTTTCCATTCCATGGGTGAACTGATTTTGGGGTTTGTGCTGTTTTTAAGTGTGTTAGGGAATGTTTAGGTTTTCTTTTCCATGGCGCCAATCACAAGATGTGTGCATCGATGTAATCTAACCATATTTTTGGGGTTTGTTGGTGCGATTAGCCAGGCGCTGCTGGGATTTGAATTCTTCCATGAACTAGGCTTGCAATGACGGGTGACCAAGTGGTGATCCCATAGGTGACTCCTTTCATTTGGCTTGTATCTTTGTCCTTTGTATGTGAAATATGTGTTGTTTAAGAACAGTGTTTTTCTGTTAGTTTCCATGAGGTCCCTTTAGCTGGTTGGGGTATTTCATTTTTGACTGATTTCCCACATTCCATTTCAGTGGGGAGCTAAATTTAGCAGCTGCAGCTAAATGGCCTCCAATATAGGAACACAATGTTTGCCAAGCCCAATCAAGACAAAAAAAAAAAAAGCCACAAATACAGACAGAAGAATATAGAACTACCAAACAAGCAGAACACAGCAAACGCCAAGACCAATAACACTAGACCAAGACTCCCAACCAATCAGGATGAAGAAAAAACCACTTCGGCAGGCAGGCAATAGGCCAGCCCTAAATTTTAAAACTGAAATGGCTGTGAAAGTCCTGATCACAGCATCATGTAAGTACCTGCGAATAAACGATCCGTGTGTGTGTTTATATATATTATTTGTTTCTTCACAGCTTTCGCGGGGAACTTACATGTGTGCTTTTAGCTTCCTTCGGGTATTATCCCACGTCATTGTAGTGCTGTTATAAAGTTGTAGCAACGTTTCAGCAGAATCCCATCTGCCCATCATCAGGCTTCCTGTATGGTGATATGGGTCCCTCACGAGCTCCTGAATTCAAAATTTTGAGGCGGTCCATTCTGATTGGCTAGAGCCTGGGTCGTAATGTTCATTAGGACTTGGAGTTTGATTGATTGGTGTTTCTTTGGTTTCTTGTCTGTTTTGTGGCTTGATTGGGCTGGCAACACTCTGTTTCTTGTGTTGGAGGCTTTCCAGTGCAGCTTGGCTTAGTGGTGAAAGGTGGCTGCTATTCATTAGCAATCGCTAGGTTTCACCTGGGTCGCCTATTGGGGGTGTTTTGAGTTGGAGGCATCAAGCAGGAGTCTGCTGTGCTCAGGTGTTGTCTGTTTGTGTGGTGGGGAGATCTTCTACTTGTGGAGGTGCAGGTTTCCAAAATGATTGACAGTCTGTTTGACATCATCTCTTCTATTCATGCTTTCACAGGTGCTCTTCAGCCCATATATGTATGTAGTGATATGAATGTTGTATGTATGTATGTACCTCTCGTATGTATGTATGTAATCGTAATGGCTGTTTAGCTTCTTCGGGTATTAATCTCACGTCATTGTAGTTGCTGTTAAAGTTTGTAGCAAACGTTTCAGCAGCAATCGCATCTGCCATCATCAGGCTCTTCTGTATGGAATGTGGGTCTCACAGCTCCTGTTTGATTGGCTGGCAAACACTCTGGTCCCTGTGTTGGAGGCTTCAGTGCAGCTTGGCTTCCGTGTGAAGGAAGGAACGGCTGCTATATTCATTAGCAAAGCTAGGTTTCATGCTGGTGCCTGGTGTGGGGGTGTTTGAGTTGGAGGCATCAAAGAGGAGTCTGTCTGTGCTCAGGTGTTTGGTCTGTTTTTGTGGTGTGGAGATCTATTCTATTGAGAGTGCAGGTTTCTCAAATGATTGACAGTCTGCATGGAATGCATCTCTTGCTTATTCATGCTTTCAGGTCTTTTTGTCAATCTCTAGGCCTTCTGTGAATGATTCTGGGTGTTTGGGGTTTTCCTATAAGTGGCTTAGGGTTTTAGTGCGCAATTGAAGTTGGATGTGTGTCGACCTGTGGTTTTCATGTGTTGGACTAGGTGAGGAAAGGTGTGTTCCGAGCTTTTTTACCATTTTTGTGTCATCTAGGCGGGTACTTATTCTTGCTATTGGTCTGTCCAATGTAAATGTGGCCCGGGCATGATCTATTAGATTCATTTATATGACAATTAATAATTATATTAGAATCATTATATGATCATTATAAGATCATGTAGATATCATTATTATGATGTATTACTCATTATACATGGAGTATAATATGCATTAGCCCTGGCTAATGCCACCACAAACCCAAACCTATGGCTAGATACATTGCGATGACAACATTTGTGATTTGGCCCCAGGAAAAGAAAACCTAACACTTTCCCTAAAAGCACCTAAACACTCACACACCCAAAAATCACGTTCACCATCGGAAACGGAATAAACAAACAACTAACCATTCCTAGATGTACTAATCTACAAAAGAACAGAATGGCACACTGGGACACACCATATACCAAAAGAAACACACACCAACCGCTATCAACGCCCAATCCCACCACCACCAGCACCAGATAAATTCCGTGCTGAAACATAATTACAGGACCAAACGCCTGCAAGATAAGACACATATAAAGACTGAACTATGCAACCTGACTGAGTTTGACAACACAATGGCTTTCCAAAAACAAAATCACCAACTTGTCCACAAAAACAAACACGCAAGCACATAACAGAGACCTAGAAGACCACGACCTATGGAACAGCTGTTTGCCTAACATAAGAGGTACTACAGATCAAATCAAGTAAGATACTACACAGGCATCAATTACAGAACTGCCTTCAAAACAGACAAAAAAAAATAGGCAGCCACTTGAGAAACGCCAAAGACAAAATTGACCTTCAGAAGCACTACAATGACTGGGATAATACCCGAAGGAAGGCTGAACAGCACACATGTAAGTACCTGCGAAAACCTAAAAAAAAACATATATATATATATTTGGGTTTTTTTAAGTTTTCAACAGGTACTTACATGAATGCGTTCCAGCTTCTTTCGGGTGTTATCACGTCATTGTTAAAAAGCATCTACAGATTATATAACATTACTTTAAAAGCATTACAATGCACGTGGGCATAATACGCGAAGGAAGCTGAACTGCATATATAATATATATGTGCTGTTCAGGTTCTTCAGGAGTTTCCCACAAGGAACTGAACACTACACATGTAATACCCTGCGAAATACTTAAAAAAAACAAATAATATACTATATTATATATTGTTTTTTTTGTTTTTATATATTATATATTTATATATTTATATTTATATATATATATTTATATAAGGAAGCTAAACAGCAACAAATATATTTATATACTTTATATATTTATATTATACATACATACATTACATACATACATCATATATATTTGTTTTCAACGGGTACTGCTGTATGTATGGTGATTCAGCTTGTTTTGGGATATTTTTGTCAACGTCATTATAGTTTGTGCTTTTAAAAGTTTGTAGCACATTTGCGGCACGAATCTCATCTGCCATCATGCAGGCTTCTGTATTGTGGTTTCGTCAATAACAGAAGCTTGATAGATGGCAGATGAGATTCTGCCAAAACGTTGCTAAGCAACTTGTTAAAAGCACAGCTATAACTGATGTGGGAAAATATCCGAACAAAGCTGAACACCCCTCTCCCCACACACACACACACATATCCACACATACACACATTTAGGGTTTTAATTTTTTTTATAGGCTGCCTGGAGTCACTGAAAGTGAATGTGTGACTGTATAAATTCTCAAATAAATAATACAAGTAAAACAAAACAGAATTGTGCTGTCCATTTTCAGCAGTTTTGGTTGGAAGGTATACCAGGATCTGTACAAATCACTTACTGGAGTTTTATGTGACCTTTGATTATTAGGTTGCCTTTCCTTGCATGAGCAGACTTGTTCTAAATATCCAAGATGAGTGATGTGGAAGTATAAGAATTCATGGGATAAAATTGTTTAGTGAAATGGCTGGTATCTTATACATTTTTGCTTCTGATATCATACATTTGTGGAAAACTACATAGTGTATCTGAATTAATTATATAAGCCAATTTGGACTGTCTAGTTCAGCTATACCAGAGAACTTTTAGTAGAACTTTTCTCAGTGTCTGCATGTTTTAAATGCAATAGGTTGCGGTGCTCAGACAGATTGGAGAGAAGATTTGTCTACATGTACTCTCACCTGAAGGGCCAGCCCCTTGAGGTAGGTAAATGGTAGCTCAGTTTATGGGATAGATTTAACCTAGTTATACATGTCCAATTTGTAGCTGCTTCAGCTTGAAAGAAAGCAAAACATAGGAGATTAGGGTCCAGTTGCAAAATGTCTTAATTTCTAATTTAGTAATATGATAGTTTTAATATGGTTCTTCTTTTCTTTTCTCTTTTGCCAAACAATTTGATTATTGTTTTTTAATATTTTCCTATAGGATAAATAGGATATTTATCCTATATCCTATTCCTATAGGATATAACATCCTATATGTTTTGGATCAGATGACTTCTTTATTGCATAATTTACTCATCAAGCATTAGTTTTAACTCACTTTTTCAATCCTTATAAGTTGCTTATTTTGATCTTTTAAAAAATTGAACTCATCTTTCTTTTATTTTCATTATGCCAATGCTGCCTTATGTGCTAAAAACAATTTTTAAGAATTCTTTTCAAATTTGATTCCTTAGGGATGTTTCACCAAATGAGATTTACTCATCATTAGTTTCACAATCAAAAGATATTTGGATAGGGGTGGCCAATATGAATATACTGTATAACGACTGCCCACTTATTCCCATTGTATTGCTTGTCATTTGTTAACCTCAGCAGTATCTGGTGCTTTTCTAATCTTAGTGTGCTGATAGCTTTGCCTTAACGTTTGATAAGAATGTTCTGCAGGGCAAAGCGTATTCTACACTTTTCCAGAAGGATGTGGCTTCTGGAACGTACAGAAATCTTGTGCATATTGTCATTAGATACATAACCTTTTGGTGAACTCTATAGCAGCAAAAAAAAAATAAAAATGTGTGGGGGTGGAATCAGGACTTCTCACTGGAGTACTTTCCTTGATTTTTGTCATCTGGCCCCACTTCCCCATCTAGGGTTCAGCATATTCAGGGTGTGCTCATGAAATTGGTGAGGTGAAACAATGGAACATGGAACTGAGAAACATTAGAAAGGCAACATGTATTCAACGTCCAGATCTGACTGTGTTTCAGAGATGAAGAAACTGGATTTAAGCCGTGCTCTCCAGCATTAGTCATGCTGATTGATGTTGCTGAGAATTGTTATTTAGCTACAGCTGGAGATTTGCAAGCTTCCCATTCCTAGATGAGACAGTGTGAATAATACCTAACGGAAATTGGTTTATATAAACCAATTCTTCTCTAACTGATCACATACTAAATGCTTTAGATGCTAAAAGAGTGTGTTTTCATCCTCTGGAAAAAAGTCTCTGCTCATTTATTAAGTTTATTGAGCAACCACTCACATAATTAATTTGAATGCCCAAAGTTATGATGAACTTAGTTTGCCCCAAATGCATTCATTTTATTGGCGTCAGCATAATTTTCTAGAGCTGAACATTTTTATATGCAGTAACCAGTGATTTGCTTTTATAAGGATGCAGTGTTTTGGCTAATGCCATCTGAATGGGCTGCATGATTATAATTGAAGGTATTTTATTAGGGCTTGCCTTTTTATTTTTGCTTATAAATATGTGTCACAACAGCGTGGGATGATAGCTTCATCTGATTGGCAGCTGTGGGCTTTTGCAGTTCTTTTCACTAGAACAAAACTAGGCTTCGAACTCACGGAAATGAACCTCTCTTGTGCAATAGAGAGATAGCTGTGCATATTTCTTTATAGCCCACAAAAGCTTGAATAATAATAAAAAAGCCTTTAATGGCTAAAATAACAAATGCTGAAATTATTCAGGTTCATTAATTTAGTTTTTCTTGATTATCCTTTTCTTACCATCACTGTATTGTCTGAATGACTTTCCATATAGGTTGTAGAGTAACAGATTAATGGTGCTTCATCTGGAAATTAGAATGAGCTCTAATTTTAAGAAGATGGCACTACCAGCTCTGTTTACATGGCACAGAAGCTGATGATTTTGACGCGTAACTGAAGTTGATTATGTATTACTTGTATTTTTATACTGCTTTCAGCATAGCTAATTTGATAAAATATTTCATAAAGACATTTCTGCAGGAGGTCTAACAAAATAGGTAGCAGGTAAGTAAGTTTGTAGATGGTCTAGTTTCATTAGAATGAGTGCTTCACGCTAACTGAAGACTGGGGGAAGAAAAAGGTTTCTTGATTTTGTATGTACTTCAATACTGAACAAAAGTGTGAAGATACTGTAATTATTTACTTTATCATGAAATCTTAAATACTGCTTTTTTTTTGTTTCCAGTTGTATACTATAGTAGCTTAATAGTAACTAAGGCATGAGGTTAGCAGTTGAGAATATTCTTGAAGCAACTTTAAAAGTAAGGATTGATATTTTAGTTATTGAATAAAATGAAATATAGGACCCGTGCTATATTAAACAAAATACCACTGAAGAATTTTCCTTGGTAAAGGAGCCTACTAAGCTAAATGTCATTTGGGAGATAAATGTATGGTTTCTGCTTGTTAACATAAATTCACTGGGTAGGTTTTGAAGACTTACAGGCTGGAGGATTACTGAAAGAAATTATTTTCTCCTTTCCTCTCTTCCCATTTTGAGTCACTCTGGCATATTTTCATTGTGATATATCTCTGCTATGTTCTTTCTATTGTGCAGTTTTTATACGAATGCATACAACAGCAGAACAAGTGAGCTTATTGTTAATTGAAACATCATGACCCAAAATGTATAGCAGAAAAATACCTAAAATACCAAAAATCTAAGATGCATTACAGAGTTAAAATATTCTGACTTGTCATTTGATAGTGTTTCACAAATGGGTGTTCAACAGTTTATAGAACTATGCACCAAGCAATGCTTTTCAGTTAATTCCAAACATTTGATAGGTTGGTGCTGAAATATGTCCTCCCCAGCCCTTCTTTTCTCTAGACTGCCCATACCCAGTTCCTGCAACTGTTGTTGCTTTTCTTTGCACTTTTTCCAAAGTCTCAACATCTTTTATAACATGGTGATCAAAACTGGATGCAGTATCCCTGATATGGCATAAGTCTTTATAAAGTGAAACTAATACTTCACGTGATTTTGAGTCTATGCCTCTGTTTATACAACCAAGAATTGTATTAACTTTTTTAGTTGCCACATACTGGTGGCTCATGTTTAAGTGATCATCCACTAGGACTCCAAGGTCCCACTCACAGTTATTGTTTTTAAGCCAGGTTTCACCTAATCTGTATTTTTGGTGTTTCCTACCTAACTGAAAAACCTTGCTTTTCTCCACATTAAATTTCATGTTGTTAGGCCCATTGTTCAAATCTGTCAAGATATTTTTGGATCATGAGCTTGTCTGGAGTGTTAGATATTCCTGCCAGCTTAGTGTCATTTGCAAATTTGATGAGTTCCCCTTCTATTCTCTCATCTAAGTAATTTCTGAAGATATTGAAGAATACTGGGCTTAAGATGGAATCTTTTGGTATCTTCCTTCCTTTCATGTAGATACAGTTCCATTAAGGACTTCTCATTGAGTATGGTTTGTCAACCAGCTACAAGTTCATCTGACGGTGATGTTTTTAAATTAAGCTATGATTCTATGGACATTGTTTCAAACACCAGACATTTCCATGATATGGAGAAAAATTAACCTTAGTTGCTGTTGCTGACAACAGTAGTTTTTAAACTGGGAAGCAATTTCTTGGAACAGGAATCTCTAAAAACTTTGATACAGTAATGGGCATATGTAATTTTTATACATAGAATTTGGTGCAGGTTGAGCAAATCTGATCTACCGCATTGTATTAATCCATGAATACACATTGAATTGTTGATAGAGCTATGATTGCTATAAATCTCTTCCATGGGATGTTTTAGCAGTAGAGCAGTACTAATGTGGAAGTTAGTGGAATGGTGACTTAGATAAACAGACAGATGGCACATCACAACCATTGTCTTTGGAAAAATCAAATTTAGAGAAATCATATTTTTATTTTTTGTTTGCTCTGCGGTATGCATAGAAACGTATTATATAAGGCTAAGGGTTATGATCTTGCCAGCTGTAACTAGGAACTGCAATTCACAACAGAAGGGAGCTTTCTACAAGCAAAAGTTGTCACCAGCCTCCAACTTCTTGTCCAGTACCACCTGCTTAAGAATAAGGATATCTTTTAAACTGAAAGTACCCCTGTGAAGAATGAATGAATATTTACTTTTTCTGTATGATTAGTTTGGTTAATTATTACATCAGATGGAATGTATATTTGTTTTGTGTCAAGCTCAAGACAGTACTCTTGCTTCCATGTAGGATTTCTAGAGGACAATTTTGAATTTATTTCCTATTCATTGCTGCTAGAATATTTCTTTTAGCAGTCTATTACCACTTAATTTTAGTTTATCTCTTACTGGTCTTACATTGTTTTTTTTTAATTAAGTATGTGTTTCTAAAGATAGTTAAAGTTATGTTAAATATATGCACTCCTAAATGCCAGTAATTTGCATGCATTATACAAAAATAATGGGGTTAGTTACTTTCACATGAAAAAAGATGAAAGCACTAAAGCACTAATTGAGAGAGACTGAATAATGAAGCATGAACCATACAATCCAATTTTGGTATTAGCAGGTACAGATTGTGGGAAAATGAGATTGCTGAGTGAGACCAATTGAACATCAAAGTCAGTGCAGCAGCGCATCTGAAGCAAGTGTTCGTAATGATTAACTCATGCCCAGTTTATACACTTAATTTTGACTTGATTCTAGTATTATATATCTGTTGGTGAATTGTGTTACAGTTTTCCAGTTGTTTTGGAAAATCCAATTCTAATTTTTTCCCTTTTCTACCCTAATTTTTTCTTGGAGGTCCAGTATTCTGAAAAGAATTTAAAAAGGAGAGTTTCATGCTGACTGCCAGGTCTGATTCTGGCTGAACTGTTCACCTAAAATGTGCTGGTAAATTGTATGTGCTGCAGAAAATGATTCAGCATAGACTTAATTTTTCTTCCTCTACGATGGCTGCTTGCCTAGAACAGATAAGTTCTCAACATTTGGCTCATGTCATAATTCCACTATAGAAAATATAGGGGTGATCCTTTTTAGTTTAACATTTTATTGAGTTATAAAATATTGTAAAATACAAAATACAAAAGTAAATAGAAAAGCAGTGGGGAGGAAAAGGGGGAAGTGAGGAAGGATAAGGGAAAAAAGAAACATTGACTTCCTCTCTGTTGCAATAAAATAAGGCATTATCATCAAATCACAACTTTTTGCTTTTTCATAATAATACGAAGAAGCCATTTCTGTAAAGATCTACTTAATCTACTTGGTAAAATCCAAAATCAAAGTTTCATTCTTTTCTACTTCAAGCATGAACTTCAGGAGTAATTTTCATGTGGAAACAAAAATACTAGTCTTTTTTTCTTTAATCAAAGTAGTCAATTTTGCCATTTCAGCCAACTCCATCAACTTCTGCAACCGTTCATCCATAGTAGGAATCGAAGTATCTTTCCATTTTTGTGCCTACAATAGTCTTGCTGCTGTTAATATATATAATAACAATGTTCCACATTTTTTTTCTCCAGTTCTTTTTCCATTAGGCCCAAATATAGGGGTGTTTTTATTGAATGACAACTGATTAGATGATAGTCATCTAATTAGATGGCTATTAGATGGACCCCCAGAGCAGGTTGCTCCCAGCCAGCACCGCACGTTTGGAGCCAGAAGCAAGAGCCCTTCGGGGCATGCCCCTCCCTGCCTCACTGGGTAAGTGAAAAAAACGATTAGAGTAGTGGTATTTCACCGGTGACCCGGGCGGGCCTCCCACTTATTCAACTCCTCTCATATCTCTTCACAGAGCCAGACTAGAGTCAAGCTCAACAGGGTCTTCTTTCCCCACTGATTAATACTACAGGTTTGAGACAGCTCTAAATTTTACCCTCATTGCATTTTCTTTTTTTCCTATTTTTTTCCTCCAACTCTACCCTTGTTGATAAACTTCATCACAGGAATCTTTTATTTTCCCCCTCTGTGTTTAGATGGAGGCATCCAGTATCTTTGTCTTTCCAGAAGGCTTTTAAGTATGTATGCTGGGGTAAAGGGTGCGATGGATGAACAGAATTAAATTCTTTAATTGATCCTGATTCTTTAAAAACTCTCTGGCACTGACTTTGGAAGCTTTAGTGATCTAGGTCTAAGAACTAAGGCTGTTGTTTTAGCTTTTTTATACTGGAAACAAAGCACTATCAACTGTCCAAGTGCAGAATATAGAATGCAGATGGTTCTGCTTAGTTGATAAAAATATAACGTATTTTCATTTTACCTTTATCTTAAAGACTTCTTAGTTTTCATATGAACATATAGAAATGTGGATTATAAAGATTTTTGTATACAGCTGAGCTTGTCTGGATAATCCTAAATGCTGTCTCTTTTTTGTATGCTGCTCAATATTCTTTCCATTAAAGTAGTTTGCAAATTTCTGTAAAACAAAAGCAATTAAAAAACATACACAATTTCCAAAAGTGTTCATTTTGTTTTTGAATACAGATAATCTTTGTTTGTCAACCACAACTGGGTTTGGCAATTTGGTCATTAAGTGAAGCAATAATTAAGTGAAATCATGACTGTGCTTACAAGATTACTTCAGCTTTTCTTTACTTTACAGACCTTCAAAAGTTGTGAATGTGGGCATTGATCATAAAGTTACTTTTTCATCACTGTTGTATGTATGTATGTTGATGATGTAAAGCTATTCAACACCACAGATAGTACTGCTACCCTTCAAAAAGACCTTGACTATGTATCAGAATGGTCAAACAAATGGCAACTTGAAATCTCAACAAATA
>BHFT01002768.1:0-11062 GCA_004320025.1 Laticauda laticaudata | reverse complement strand
TAAGGTGCAGGATGTAAGCGTGGGATGTTTTAAGCAGAAGTTTGGTAGGAAGCCTAGCGGACTGGAAGCGGATGGAAAGCGGATCGACACACTCCGCAGGGCTTCCGTGGCGGAACAGCGAAGCGCGATGCGTAGCAGTAAGGAGCGGCATAGCATAGCGGCGTGATCGTCGCGGATGATCACGCGGAAGCCTACGAGGATCGCATAGCGGCTGCGTAGCAGAGTAACTGCAATAAGCCAATTTTTCAAAAAAAACTTGCCCGCATCGTGGGCAGGAGAAATTTGCGTAAGCTCTGTGGAGATAAGAAAGGATGGCAGCTCGCAAGCAGTCACCAGTTTCAAGAGGAAAGAGACCTTCGTGCCAGAGGACACTCTTTGAGGGAGAACACCATGGGGAAAGAAGAGGAAGCTCTGTGGCCTTGAACTCCTGCCAGCCCTCGGGCCAGATGAAGGACAGAGAACCAACCATCCCCACCCCCTGGCGCTGACTCTAGAAGCTGCTGGTGCTTCTCCTGCTGCTGGCTTCTCCTTGCTGCTCTGGTGCGCTGACTGTGCTGCTGGTGCTTTCTCCTGCTCGCTGCTGGTGCTTTCTCCTCTGCTGCTGCTGTGGCTGGACCAGGCCTCAAGGCCCTCAAAGCCTGCCTGAAGGCCCTTGAAGCGCCTGGCCAGAGGGAGGAAGAGGCAAGAAGGGGAGGAGGACACCAGTACTCCCATTTCAATGGACTCATGCGGAGGAGGTGGCGTGGAATGGCTGAGGGAGAAGCTAGTGACCCTGTGGAGAAGGGCCAGCAAGGCGCTATCGCGACACCAAAGGAAGCATGGCCAGTTGTGGAGAGAGAAGGCGGAGAGCCTGGGCTACATTTCAGATGGTACTCCTTGTGTGGTGAGATGCACAATGCCACAACTCTGGTATTGGCAAGCTGCACCTGAAGAAATCGGGCACGGGCGCTGTCAAGGCTGCAGCTGACCGGCCGGAGACCTATATTCATGGCCAGGTCACAGCTTCCTGGGAGGGGTTAGATCCGACCACCGGAGGAGCAGCCCCCTCTGGGTCAACCCTCTCCTCAGACAAGCGCCACAGAGAGTCCACATCCTCTTCCAGCAAGGAGACAGCTACTGTGTTCCAGGCAGGGTGTCTTTGGGAGGCCGCCACAAGCAGGAGAAGCGCGCCCCCCAACAGCTGCACTCCCCGTGCTGTTCGGCGTGTGCTGCTTGTCCGGTCACGTCATCGCGATGGCAATATGGCCCTCCCGGTGTGAAGATATGTCTGCACTCGATGCCCAGCGCGAATACCCATGCCCCTATGGACGTGCGAGCGTCCCCGGTCTTCAGTGATGCGAGCAAGAGGATAGCGAGCCACCTAGAGTACCAAACCCACCCCACGTCCCAGCTCCACCTCCACAGAACTAGCAGCAGTAGGAGGCAACCAGCAAGGACAGACCGCTAACACTGTCTTCTTGGAGATCCAGGACTACAATCATATAGCCAGCCAGCAGATCTCCCTCCCAGCTGGTCCACTTCGAACATTCCACTCCTCTAACTAGCAAGCCGCTTCATCACGTACCTGTGAGCCAGACCCTCATGGGACATGCCCGTAGTGCCCTAGTTACCAGGCGATGAAGGAGAGGCCATCACCAGCACTCTTCTTCATCCACCCTCCAGCGCTTCAGCTTGAAGCTGCTTTCCTACCCACTCCAGGTCTTTGCTTCCTGCAGCCCCCAGGCGATGTTCACAAGCCCATTCCACCGATTTCACACAGCGCCCCTTCGACCTACCAACCCTCACGCACTTACCAAGGGACTTCCCACAGCAGAAGGCAGCCCTTCCAGCTGCCAGAACATGGCCATTGGACGCCACAGATGTCCACAGAACCTCATCCTTGACGCCCTAACTGCAGAGCCAGACAGCCGCCCACCTACACTGCCTCCTTTCTCTCCATCCCACAGCCAAAGCCCTTCCTCAGAACATCTGTCATCAGCTCTTGGGCCTCACATCCAGGTACTTTTGAGGAAGCGGCCTGCTTCCAACCTCACAGACTTGTCATCAGCTCTCTTGAGAGCTTCCTAGCACACACCATCTTCCTGTTGTACTCCGTCGGCGGTGGCTCCAGCGCCACCCCAATGGCGGCCTCAGACCACAGCTCACTTCAGCAGCCATAGCCACACTCCACAGTCCCTGGCCCGCTTTATCATCTGACGACCATTGGAGGGCACGCCACCTCACAGTGCGGAGTGCACTCGATGACCGCGATGCGCAACGTTGCCAGAGGGATACGCGTAAGTGCTGGCTGACCTGTTCTCACTATTCTTATCTCTTTGCTTAAGATGACTTTACTCTTAGCGCGTCATTATTAGCTCTTTTAATTAAAGTCATACAGTCCTGTCATTCAATCAAGGTCTATCTGTCCTTGCTTCAACAGACGGGGTCATTTTTTCTAACGCTTTACCTAATAAAGTGTTGGGGCAAAACCTTCTGAAACAAAAGGCGTATCCCTTGCATGGCTTGTGGGCGATGAGTACAGGATTAGCTCGCTGGGCATGAAGTGATAGTTGTCGGATTCGATAATAGACTACCCACGTCCCTCAGCCTTGCAAGCATAGTCTGGGAGTTTGTCACCCTGCCATGCTGTCCACACTATCTCCCTTTTATTATCAACAAACCACAATTTACATCATTCTGACTCAACACACATTTCCGCACAACATATAGAACAAAACTCTTTCATTCATGCCCTTCAGTCTTGTCATGTGTTGTTAGAGTCCACGTTCACCACTATACATCCGCAGACAATCTCATCTCAGTCCCCACGTCCGTTCCTTTCCGTTGTTGTCCACTCTGTTTATACAAATTTGGGGCACTTTTGAGAGCGGATAACAACAGATGGAAAATTTGCTCATCTGCTGTGTCCTTTTTGCATACATTTTGCATCCGTCGGCCAGTGTGACCTAGCCTTTAGGTGATGTAACACTGATGAAATTCAGTTTTATACCTGTGTTCCAAGCCATACTATCCCAGCAAGGCATTCGTGCCTTTGATCATCTCCTATTTAAATTACTGAAATGATTTATTTCATGTTTATGTGGTTTATGTGCTGGCAGGTAGAAATAAATTTGCTATTTTACCACAATTTCCAAATGTATCAGCATTTTATAAAATTGATCATTTTTGCAAAGGATGGCATAAACAAAAGTTTTCCTCTCTTCTTAAGAAAGAAAAATCTGAGGTAAAGAATGAATTTTAGAAAGTAGATGCATGTACAGATCATAAAATAATTTCCTGAAAAATGTGGGTTTCTGAGATCTTTACTCACTTTTCCAAAGGCCTATTGAACTAATTTATTTGAAAAGGGGTGGTGGGAAAGACAGATAAATCTTGAACTGGGATTGATTCCACTAGCCAACATGATAAGATACTTGCTTTTCAATGGTTAGAATGGGAACAACTGAAACAAATATTTGTCTTTAAACAGAATAAAAATATAGCATGTTAACTTGGAAGTAGACACCATAAAATCTTCGTCCTTCCTCATCTACCCCCCCATCTGACACGTGGCGTATCCGACAAATTGATTTCTCAGATATTCCCCTTCCTTTCCCATCTTTTATCTAATGAGGCCATTTATTTTGTATAAGAGCAGCAAAACAGCGATGCTTGAAGAAATTATAAACAAGAAAAATGTGTTTGTTCCACACAATGGTTTTGCTGTCCAGTGGGGTTCCTGCTTCCCTGCTCAGTATAAAGAAAAGCATCCTGCTTTGTTCAAAAATGCTTCACAAACATCTTCCTTTGTCATTATTAAAGTGGCCACTTAATATTAACATTACTACAATGCAGAAAGATCCTTCTATAGGCATGATGGAATTTCCTTCAGTACTTAAATTGCATCAATGAGTCTGGCACCTCAATAGAGGTGGAAGGATTCAGGAAGGTTGCCAGTCTTGGACTCAATCATGACTTTTCTGAATCTTGGACTGGGTTATAGAAGCTGGTTTTGTGATTTAAACACATATGTCCAAGCACTAACTTTATGCCAACTGTTGCCTTTGTGACTTATTATTGCCAATCTTTACAATGCCAAGCTAGTATAGTTGCTGTATGGGGAAAAGGCACCTGGCAGATATAAGCAACCAGTGGTTGCCATAAGACCATATTTATGATCTATAGATAAATACTAAAGAACCCTTTACTCAAGAGAGATTATATGAATAACAGTGCAATTTGCCACAGCTCTCATCCTAAAATTAATTTGTGTGCTTGTCTCCTCTATTTTTATAAACAATTCAAGATGATGAACACACACAATAATCCTCCCTCTTCCTATTTTCCCCACAACAACTAACCTGTGAGATTGACTGAGCTGAGAGAGACTGACTGTCAAGTGCAGGAATTCAAAAGTCCAGGCAGTCCAAATGAATAGAGGTTTATTGTAAGCTAATACCCTCTACAAGAATCTGAACTAACAATCAGAGCAAATTGGTGGCACATAAGAGCAAATGAAATTCAAGGTGGGCTGGACTTAGATCTCTTGTAGGCATGAAGGGACCTGAGACAGATGATGTGTCTTACCCTTCCCTTGTTCTCAGCTTGGTTGTCTCCCATAGTGACTAACCCAAAACCACTCAGTTGGCTTTCATGTCTCAGGTGGAACTAGAGTTCACCATCTGCTGATGATTCCTTGATTCTTTGATCACCATAAACAACTTATCAGTTACTCTGATTGCTAGGTCAAATGTCTTAATATTGTTTTTATTCCTCTTACCCATTTAGTTATGAAATTTCATAGTCTCTATTGTGTAAGTTAAATGTAGTAAGCATTTTTTAATTTAAAAAAAGCTTATGAAATGAAAAAAAGTTAAAAACAAGAGAATAGTCTAAAAACATATGAGTGCTAGAAACAGCAAGGGTAATCCTCAACGTACAACCACAGTTAAGCCCAAAGTTCCTGTTGCTAAGTGAGATAGTTACGTGAATTTTGCCTCATTTTACAATCTTTCTTGCCATCATTGTTAAGTGAATCACTGCAGTTGTTAAGTTAGTAACATAGTTGTTAAGAGAACCTGGCTTCCCCATTGACTTTGCTAGGCAGATGTTTGCAAAAGGGGATCACAACACACACACACACACACACAGCAGACACTGCAACCATCATATGAGTCAATTACCAAGCATCTGAATTTTGACTACATGACCTTGGGGTTGCTGCAATTGTTGTAAGTGTGAAAAGCAGTCATAGGTCACTTTTTTTCAGTGCCATTATAACTTCAAACAGCTACTAAACGAGCTGCTGTAAGTCAAGGACTATCTGTGTTCTTTTTAAAAAAAAATACTTTTTATTTTTTAAGACAAACATATACAAACAAAACATGAAAAGATAATTAAAAAACTTTATGGACATTTATTAGAATTTAAATTGGAAGAAGAACAAGTTAAAGAAATGATGATTGCTTGGGGGAACAATTTTGGATATGAGATTGATTTTTAAAAATGGCAAAAATTGTGGTCTCACAATTATAAAATGACAATATCAACTGCATATAAAGAAAGTTTGTACAAGATGTTTTACAGGTAGCATCTACTCCTGACGAGAATCATGAGAATGTTTAAGAACAAATTGGATAAATGTTGGAAATGTCATCAGATACGTGGTTCATTTTACTATATGTGATGGACATGTTCGGATGCAAAAAAATATTGGACTAAAATCCACACATGGTTGGAAAAAATGATAAAACAACACATAGACTTTAAACCAGAAGATTCTTTTTATTGGGAATTATAACAGGAAATATACAATAAGAGCTGAAAATATTTGATTGTAAATGTTTTAACAGTGGCTAAGAATTTGTATTTGCTAAGAATTGGAAAATGATAAAATACCAATGCAGGAGGAAGTTATTAAGAAAATTATGCGACTGAAATGAGCAAACTGACATTTGAAATTAGAGAACAAGAAGATAAACAATTTTACATGATATGGGATTTGTTTTATCAATGGTTGGACAAAAAGACACGGTAATGTAATAGATTAGATAATTTTGTAATAGAAGTTTAATAGATTGTTATAAAATATAATATAGACATATAATAACCATTGGATGAAAGTATAATATAAATTTTAAAACAAAATTTGGAATATCTCATATAAAATGATGGAATAAATAGTTTAGTCATGGATGATTAATAATTGATAAATATATAAGCATATGTTAGTTTGATAATGTGAAAATTGATATAAACTGAGTAATGACTACAAAAGGATAGCAAAACAGATTTGTAACCACTGACCACACTGTACATATATAAAATTTAAACCTTAGTGGTGTTCAGCAGGTTCTGACAGTTCTGGAAGACCGGTAGTGGAAACTTTGAATAGTTTAGAGAACTGGCAAATCCCACCGCTGACTGGAGATTTACAGTCTCCTTCCCCTGCCACGCCCACCAAGCCACGCCCACAGAACCAGTAGTAAAAAAAATTGAATCCCACCACTGATTTCAACTGACAGCGTATTGTTTTCCAAGCACCTATATCAACTTGAGGACAGTTAATTAAAGTTAAAAATGTTCTTCTCTGCTTCCAGGTACACTAAGTCAATTGAATTGAAAACAGCCGTCCAACGTATCAGAGAGTGCTTCTATTTTCCTGAAACCAGGGTTCTGTGTCAAATAAGACACCCTAAACATATTAGTGATCCTGCACTATTGTGTCTTTTTGGAGATAATGTTTAATAGGTCATGTTCAAAAATAGCTTGTACTGTTGTGTGGTTTTTGAAAATACATTCAGCCACGTGGATTTGGATCAAATTCCTGGTCCTATCTGGAATTTAAAAATGTATGCTTTCATGCTATATATATATACAATATTTGAAATATTAACAATTTAAAACAACATGTAGGTAGAAGCAGAATAGATTTATCTCTTGCTCCTCTTCTCAGCTTACCTTTAGTCCACTAGATTAGATAACTATCAAACTGGCAGGTTTTCAAACAGAGAGGCAATCCCTGTAATATAAAGCAAATGCTGACAGCAATGAATCTGGTAAGATTTCTCTCTGGCGTATGTTCCAAAATAGGACTACGAATTAAAAATACAGTAAAAGTACAGGTAATCCGCTACTTACAATCATAACTGGGACCAGAATTTCCATTGCTGGTGCAGTTGTAAAGTAAATCATCATTTGACAGGTCCAATTTTATGACCATTTTTACCACTGTTGTTAAGTGAATAAGGTGGTTGTTAAGTGAACCCTGCAGTTGTTAAGCAAACCCAGTTTCCCCAACTGACTTTGCTTCTTGGAAGCTATCTGGGAAGTCGCAAATTGCAATCACATGTAATTGTGAGCCAGTTGCCAAGGGCCTGAATTGCGATCGCATGACCTCTGTCATTGTGAAACTCATAACTTCAAGAATATGTCATAAGTCACTTTTCTGTGATACCATCGTAACTTGTAATCATTGTTAAATAGACAGTCCATAGGTGGAGGTAATAGGAGCAGTGGCAGTTCAGCGATCAGAATGCAGTATAGCAGGTTAACTCTGCCCACAGCCAGGAGTTTGATTCTAAACGGCAGAAGGTTGACTCAGCCTTCCATTCTTTTGAGGTTGGTAAAATGAGGGCCCAGATTGTTGGGAGGGGGGGGGAGGATGCAATATGCTGACATTGGAAGTTGCTCAGAAAGGGCTGTAAAGCACTTTGAAGTGGTATATATGTATGTCTAAGTGGTATTGCTATTGCTATATAGGAAGAGAAGCTCCTTAAGATTCCCTGGCACAATAATAAAGGTAAGAATGGAGGACAGTGATGTTTGGATAGATAAATCCTTTACCTCACTAAGGATCTAAGACCCATCAGCTACCCTCTCCTGAACAATTTACTAGGATATAGCCTCTGTGTTACATCTCTTTGGAGCCACAGGTGAGAGGTGAGTGCCTGGTGGTGAAAAAAGGGAATGAACAACCCTAAAAAGGGTGCAGCAAGCCCCTCCACCAGTGGTACTACCTCTCCCTGCACAGGCTATACTATAATAGCTATAGTTATCTATCCTATAATAGCTAATGGTTAAAAGATATACCATTATATACCCATCACATCATTCCCTTTTGAGATAAGCTAGAAAGACAATGCAAACTGTACAAAAAAGAGTAAGAAAAGAAAGCAAAAAATTGAAAGGTTTTAGAAATCCAAACATCTCCATAATTCCTGACATTTTGAAAAAAACTTTAAAAATTGAACTACTGTTATGTCTATTACTTCTGGTTATAATAATTTAAGAAAGGTTTTGACAGCTAGATCTTTGTATACTATAACATGTCTTAAATATGATAGTTTGAACTTGGTTATTTGAGTCAAGGAAGAATCCTGGATAGACCGATTGATTGTATAATTCATTTGTTTGTTTTCTTGGCTATCCATAATATTTTCAGAGTTTTCTCCAACCCTAAAGTTCAACAGTATTAATATTCTTTCTATCCTACTGCTTCATAAGTAATCTTTTGATGTTCTTATGTTGTCATTATCTTTTTGTTTTAATTTGTAAAGGAGACATTATTAGCTCTAGAATCATATCTTACTATCACTTAAACAATCCAATAATTGCTCTAAACAATCTTACCCTCTGAACAATGGGAATTCAAGAATAGAACAGAATAACAGAGTTGGAAGGGACCTTGGAGGTATTCTAGTCCAACCCCCTGCTTAGGCAGAAAACCCTAATTCAGACAAATGGCGATCCAATTTATTCTTAAAAATTCTAGTGTTGCAGCATTTACAACTTCGGGAGGCAAGTTGTTCCACTGATTAATTGTTCTTACTGACAGGAAATTTCTCCTTAGTTCTAGGTTGTTTCTTTCCTTCATTAATTTCCATCCATTGCTTCTTATCCTGCCCTCAGGTGCTTTGGAGAATAGCTTGACCCCCTCTTCTTTGTGGCAGCCCCTGAGATATTGCAGCATTGCTATCATGTCACCCCTAGTCCTTTTCATTAAGCTAGACATACCTTATTCCAGCAACCATTGTTTATGTGTTTTAGCCTCCAGCCCTCTAATCTTCTTTGTTGCTCTTGTCTGCATTATTTTCAGAGTCTCAACATCTTTTTTACATCGTGGTGACCAAAACTGGATGCAGTATTCCAAGTGTGGCCTTACCAAGCCATTATAAAGTGGTTATTGTCAAGATCACACTTCAGGTGATCTTGATTCTATTCCTCTGTTTATACAGCCTAGAACTGTGTTTTGGCGGATGAAAACATAAAAGTCAAGATGGAGGAATCCATGGGCCTCTGTGTGTAAAACAGAATGGTTAAGCTCTTAGCATCCATGATCAATATAACCAACGGTGAAGGATGCTAGAAGTTAATTTTAGTAACACTTAGAGGGGCAAAGATTCAGTCTAGGACCCTTTATTTATGTCACAAATATATTCTTCTGCTTGCTATCTATAAAGATCGTACATGTTCTTCTGAACAAAGCAACTTTTTTTTTCATTAGGTACAATCTCTTGAAATTAATGATAAGAAATTTGGAGGTGTGTGAATAGTGATTTTACTGTTTTTTCTACCTTGCAGGTTAAGAACACAATATAAGTGGTCATCTGTGAACAATTGAGAGCGAATTCAATGCTTTCTACTTCCCTGATTATACGTTGCTATAGCACTGTTCTTTTTTTTTTTTGCCCAGAACAGACAAAGCACGTACTAAGGAGTAAGCATTGCTTATTGAATAAATATATTGATTTTTTCTGCACCATAGCCCACATTGAAGTTTTCTCTTGACGTTTAAAGGATAAGAAAGCACATCACTGCTTAAATCATTTAAAGTGCCTGAAGAAGGCAAGTCTGATTCTTACTTATCAGAATGAAATTTCCAAGCTTAATCTTACAGGAGGCAACTATTATTCATACTGAATTATATTGCTATAACTAGTTCCCTATTTACTTTTATTTTAATGATCCTTACTGATAATTTCTTCATCATACAGGACTGAAGTCTCAATGAAAAGGAAATCTTAAAGTGCTAATATAGTATAGGCATTTCACTCTTCTACAGGTAAATTACCTGTGACATTTTATCGAATGAAATGAAATATCCATATGTATGGGAAAAAATCTTCTATGCAATCTCTCTATGAGATACAAATATACATACATACATGCATACATAAATGGAAGAGGTCTTCATCCTGCAGTGGATAGATAATGGTTGAAATGATTTGATTGATAGATAGAAAGATAGGTAGGTAGGCAGGCAGGCAGGCAGGCAGACATAGACATAGACATAGACATAGGCATATGCAAAGGCAAAGGCAAAGGCAAAGGCAAAGGCAAAGGCAAAGGCAAAGGCAAAGACAAAGACAAAGACAAAAAGCTTCACTGCCAGAACTTGATAAGGACCAAATTATCCAAGTAGCTGAATGAAATTGGAATGCTTTACTGGAATTTTATCACTGAAAGCATAATTGTGATAATTCTTACCTTTTGGTAACTTCTTTGTCTAAACTCCTTCAAATGCTAAAATTCTTTGTGCAGAAGACGCTTTCAGGAATTTCATGCTCCACAGATAAAACTATTACATTCTGATATATGTATAAAATGATAATAAATGTGATAGAACTAATCATAATTTCACACTGAAGTGTCTATTTTTTCTGCTTTTCAATCCAGGGATGTAGAAGGGAGTGATGAAGATGTTTGCCTGGTTAATGAGGAAAGTGTCCAACTGAACACATCTTTCCAAATTATGACTGTTCTTTGGGCAGCTGGCCAAATGGTAGTTGGTGGAAATCTCATTGCGAAGGGTTTGTTTGTTTGTTTGCTTTTTCACAAATCCTGTACCAGAGAATAGGCTATAGTATATTCTCCAGCATTATAAGACTTTGTCATGCAGTGACTTAATAGGACTCCTGCAAAGTAGCTTCCAGGGAAGCATAAAACATGAGGCTTTCTTTATGCTGTCAGTGGTGCTGGCAATACTTGGGAAAACTTTCAGTTCAGATCTGTAGTAATTATATATCATTCATATGTTTGCAACTGTGTATCATTGCAACTATGTATTGTTCAGGCATTTGCA
>BHFT01002767.1:0-72810 GCA_004320025.1 Laticauda laticaudata | reverse complement strand
AAAAGAAAAAAAAAAACAAATCCTTTCCCTTCCTGCTCTCATTCTCCGCTTCAAAGTCTTATTTGGGAACAATATTGTTCTTTATAATTCAAATTCCAGGGTACCTTATATTGTTGCTTTTTCAGTTTGACCCATTCAGCCAAAACTTTCTCTTCTTCTCTTCCTCCTGCACATTCTTTTCCAGTTGAGTTCTTCTTTGAGGTGGCCATTTCTGACCATCGCTGCAACTGCCTTCGGGAAAGGGAGTAATGTTCAGCTGGGGAGGAGAAATGCGATTCTCCTTGACCTTGCTGGCAGTCTCCTCCTCTTCACCACCTCTATGGAGTGGCTTATCCCCAAAACCAGCCAGCTCAGGGCACCCCAGCAGCAAGTGCAGATTGAAACTGCACACGATCGCAGATTTCGGTCTGTCGCTGAAGAAGCTCAAACTGGAAGCCCTGGCTGAATTATTTCTAAGGATTTTATATCACCCTGCAAATTTGTTCCTTTTTTTCAGTTGGTTTTGTTCTAGAATTCAAAAGATGATTATAGGTGGCACTCCTAGGACTTTTTAGAAAAAAATCAATCAATCAATAATTATGAGCCTGAGGGAGCCCCTGGGGTTACACTGTATCTAATTATTGGCTTTTCTAAAATTAATTCCTATGTTGTAAAACAATAATGGTTTAAACTGAAGTATCCAACCTTGGCCACTGTGGATTTAAGCTCCCAGAATTCCCCAGCCAACATGGCTGGGTGGAGAATTCTGGGATTTGAAGTCCATATGTCTTAAAGTTATCAGTGTAGGACACCCTTGGTTTAAATATTGAAGGAATTTGCTCCACTTCAACAGAATCAGCATATGTGAGGCGTAGAAACATTCAAGAAAAGTAGTAAGTTGGCTATGGAACCAGATAAGTTTTTCTAAAATTGTCCAGCATCACTAAAAACAATTAACATGTGATCGCTACTGCCCACCTGGAAACATTTCATGCTACCAGTACCTATGCTGAAAAATATGTGGCAATGATTTGTTTATTATGCATTTAAAGTGGTGAAATTAGTGAAATCATTTTTTAATTGTATATTATCATTACTGTGCTGCTTAATTTCTAATATCCTTTTGCATTGTATATTCAAGTGCCTTCAGTTTTTATGATCCTGCAATCCTCCAATAGTTTGTTGCTACAAATGTCACCAGAACTGTATCATCTGAACTGACAGGCCTCTAATCTATGTTCACCTGCCTAGTTTAACAATGTTTCCATAGCATGCACTTTCTAAGCACATAGTCCTGATGAAATATAATATTTCATATTTGTAGGTGGGACAGCATATTTTAGAACTGAACTTCTTGATCTTTTTTTATATGTGGACCAAAAATAGATCTCCCAAATGTGGATTGGTTGGTTTTCACCTAGCGGCATCTGTAGCAAGCCACAGTGACATCAAGTGATGCATGTCATGACATTTGATGCAAGTACATAAGACATATTATTTGCATGATGGTGGCATGTGCCATCATTTGCTTCCCCTTCTCCCTCTGTTGATTCTTTTAACAGATAACAGAATAACAGACTTAGAAGGAGCCTTAGTCACCCTGGAAATCAGGAGAAATTTTCTGACAGTGAGAGCAATCAACCCATGGAACAGAGCTTGCCTTCAGAAGTTGCTGGAGCTCCATAACTGGAAGCTTTCAAGAAGAGACTGGACTGCCATCTGTCAGGTATGGTATAAGGTTGGGTTGCTTGGGTGGGGGGTTGGACTAGATGACCTACAAGATTCCTTCCAATGAGTGGTGGGTTTTAAACAGTTTTTCTACCAGTTCGATTTGCATATGCACAGCATTTGCAACTCCCTTCTGCTCCAAGCCCTGGGTGTAAAACAGCTGACACACGGCAATCAGCTGTGGTGTGCAAAGCAGCTGAGGTTGAAAAGCAGGAAATAAAGATCATTATAGAGCCAGGATGGCTGGGAAGGCCCAGCAGCTGATCATTGGAGTGAACTGGTTTGCTCACAGATGATTGTTGGGGCTACTGCCAAACTGGGCTGAACCAATAGAATATCATCACTGCTTCCAACTCTATTAATCTGTTTAAAAAAAAAAAAAGAACCGTACAAGCAGGAAACCCTATGCTAGCAGTTCCAAATCTTTCTAGCTCAGTGGACTGGTGCAGGCGGTAGAGGGGAGGGTTAGAGGAGACAGTTTTATGCATGCACATTGCTTTCAAAATGTAGCTTGGCAAGCAGGCACATGCTCACCCATGGTTCTGAATGGGCTGCCATAGACCCGGGGTTAGGGACCCCTGTCCTATACCATTGCAGACAAATGGTTATACAATCTCTTCTTTAAAACATCCCATATTGGAGAAGCCACAATTTCTGGAGGCAAGTCAGTCCACTGATTAATTCTTCTCACTGTCAGAAAATTTCTCCTTAATTCTAAGATGGTTCATTAGGTTTTTTTTTCTTCTGTTCAGTTATGTCTAGGTTGTTGTTTTTTTTTGGGGGGGGTCTAGTTCTGCCATGTGTATTTAATGCAAGTTTATTTGCTTGGAAGCCTTCAAAATACTTGTCCCAATCTGTTTTGTCATTTTTTTTGCACCATTCTACCTACCTTCTAGTTGACAAATGTAGATATATTTGATGTGGGTGCCATGTAGTATGGCTTTCTAATGTTCTGATGTGAAGATTGCAGTAGTTTTATTTATTAAATGTCCAATCTATTCCGTTCAGTTTGATTCAAGGACAAAAACTAAACTAAATTTCCTCTAGTAGTATATTACACATCTTTATTTTGTCACCTCAGTCATATTAAAAATTACAATATGGTCACACCTTTGACTGGACTGCCCTTGTGGTTTTTCAAGTGTTGCATATGACCCTAGCAATTTAAACTGGCCATTCTTTTTAATATAATTATCTCTTTGGCAAAGATAACTTAAACTTTAAAAGTCCTTGGATTTTATAAACATTTTAAGGCATTTAGTACCATACAGCAAAAGATTTCTAGCATTTGTTTCAAAATATTTCTCATTTTGGAAATAGCACAGAAAGTTATTTATACATGGGAAGGTTGCATTGGAAAAATACTAGAAAATAACTCACATTCAAGATATATTAAATCAGGCAACTTGTATATAAATGTATATACATTTGGGAGAGAGATATCCCCACTGGGGATGTATGAGAGGAAGCTAAGTATGATGTGTATGGCATATGCTGGGGTGAAGGAGAATAAATGTTAAAGTGTGTAGAAAATTTAATGGAATTGCCTAAAATATGAATGTGACATGGACTGAATTTCTATGCACTTATATTGCTATTGACAAAATGTAAAAATATGTTTCATTCACATGCAGCGAACAGGATTGCATTTGAATTTTTCACAGTATCAAAACAACTTGTGGGCACTGTTTGAGGGCTTGAGGGCTCTCATGGAGAGTGCTAATGAATAGATGACTGCAAAGAAATATGATCCTTCCAATGCCTCCACCATCCTGCCAGAACTGTTGAAGCCTCTTGGATGAGAAGCAAAACTTCTCCCTCAAGGGGAAAAAACCCCCCAATCCAGTTGCCTTTTGAAAAATCACCTTTGAGACAACTTGTGGTAGTGTAGCTAATGTTTTAATGTTGTGGTTGCTAGGCTAATGTCTTTCATTTTCCTTCATCGTATGTTTCATAATTCCAGGCAAATGACAGTCTTTTAATGAGCACCATTCTCAGAATAATGCAAAAAAGAGATCATTGCTGCTATTTTGTTTGATAACAAATTAATTGCTAGTTAAAAAAAAAAAGAGCACTCCAGAATGTAAGCCATGTATGTACCTACAGAGCATTTGGAAATAAAACTATAACCTGGTGGCATATCACTGCCATTGTTTAAAATGTTTGTATGGTGACACTGAACAGGGAAAAAAATAAAATAATATTGAGCAGACAATGATTATCTCTTTAGTTTGGCATTCTAGAGTATGAGAGCACAACAGACTTTGCCTGCTTGTCTGCAAATGTTAACAATTAGAATGGCAATGGAATGAAAATGAGCTTTTGCAAAATCATTTAATCAAATGCAAGATGTAACAAAACCTCTAATGCTCTTGCGTTTGGAGGAAAAAAATATTTCATCAAGAACATGATTTTTAAAAAAGAAATAACTCATTTATAGTTGCTTATGATAATAAGGCAAGAAGATCAAGAACCTCATCCTGTATTGGCATTTTCTTCTGAATCTTCATTTTGCTGTTTTACTATCGAACTTTGTATAATATCATAACAGAATAAAAATATTGTAATGAAAAAGAACATTGTAAGCTATGCTAAGGGGTTATTTCTGAAAAACAGGATTCTTTGCTGTATGTGGTGCAAACTGTTCTGAAAAATGAGCATTTTTCTCTTACGGAGATATTCCTTGTGAAGTTAGCAACATTCCAGGTAACTTCATGGACACATTTACATGTTTTTCTACTCAGTCTAGCCTACAATCCTGGGATTCCCCTGTGATTTCTCAGCCAAGTTGTGTATTAACAAGGCTTGAGCCTTCTTACATCCAACTCTGAAGAAATACACATAGCTGTTACTAGAGCCTTAAAGCAAGTCTCATCCTTTCTATGTAAATTACTTTCCTTTTAAAACTCACAACTTCTTGTAGGCATGTGGAACCTAAATCTGTTCCTTGATGCAGGTATCTCATGTCTTATGGACCACAACTGGAATTAAGGATAATAAGGATATGAGGAAACATATTTTAATCTTCACTATATTTTATTTAGAGTCCGTTAACAGTGAGAAGGGTGGCATATAAGAAAGAAAGAAAGAAAGAAAGAAAGAAAGAAAGAAAGAAAGAAAGAAAGAAAGAAAGAAAGAAAGAAGAAAAGAAAGGAAAGAGAGGGAAAGAGAATGAGAGGGAGGGAAGGAGGGGAAGAAGGGAGGAAGAAAGGAAGGAGAGGGAAAGAGGAAGGAAGGAGAGAGAGAGAAAAAGAAAGAAAGAAAGAATCGAAACAAGACAATCCTTTGTATGCTTCTTCCAATTGCTATCGCTTTACCTGTACCTTTAACTAAAACAACACTGAAGAAGAAATCTACTTTTTTTGTGCTGAAACTTTATACATAAATATTTGCATATTATTTGTATGGCTAAGCAAATCTAAGTCCTGTTTGTGGTAGGTTGTAAACTATATTTAAACTGTTCCAGGATAGTTAAAGCAACTATGGGAAAACAGAAGATTATGGAGTGCTGTCAGATGTAATTTGATTACCTTGAATAGAAAAGTTGTGCAAGTTTGGTAACAGGGAGATCAGGAAGCAGAATAGGCTTAGGAAAGTAGGAAAACAGTGACTGGGATATCTGAATGAAAACCAAGATGAATTTTTACATGGTCACTGGAACCTGTTACATGCCCTGCAACTTAAGGCTGGTGGATACCTATGCAGTAATTCCATGTGAGTATTTTTTTCAAACTATTTTCAACAGTTTGTTTATTATTTCATGCAACTGACTGTCACCTTTTGGATGGCACTATTCTAACTGCTGGTCGACTGTTTCTTTAATAATCAGAACAGAACACTAGATGGTAGACCACGATGATGTTGACATTTCAAAAATAGGAGCAACCAATTAGGAGAAAAATCTCTTTGATATAAAGTGTGTTTGAGTCTGGATGACATTTGCATGCAAGACTGGAGAAGAAGAACTGGTCCTGCTGTGTAGCCTGTGTGTGCAAGACAGAAAAATGAAAGAATGAATATAGCAGTTGACACCATAGAAGACAAAACGAAGAAGTGGAATAGATTCCTCCCCTCCTCCCCCACCTCCCTACAGAAAGTCAGTGTGGAACTTCAGCCCTGAAAAATTGCACAAATTACTTGCTGAAGAGCTAGTTTGCATCATGATCAGTTGGTAAATCTTTAAATTAGCCAAAGTTTTTAAAAACATTTTACACATCCAGTGTTGGGAATTGAGAGAGAAGTAACCCCAATAGTAATGTCTGAGGAAAAATTTCCCTGTTCAGCGTATTGGAATGCTCATAATTGTGTGCTAAATGTGGGTTGGAGAATTCTGATTGCTTTAGGCATTTATATGGACTCCTTTTAGCATGAGATAACAAAGAGAAACAGTTCTGAGTCTGAGAATAGTCAATCCCTCTTAAAATATTCAACAAGGAGATCTTACCTAAATGGTCACCAGAAACACAGCAAGGATTGTTTACCATGCAGCTGAAATCACAAGGAAAAAAAACATAAGAACATACAAAAATATAGAGAGAGTATGTATAGAGTACTTCAACATTCTGACTAATTCTATTAATAATTGTTTGTTTCTATTCTTGTTTCACTTCTTACTTCAGAATAGTAAAAGTGAAGAGAATATTTATGATATCCTGCAAATTCTAAACTAGTTTAGAAAACTGGTGAAATTTTACTCAGAATTTTTCTTTTCTATTTACCAACATTATCTTCTCCATGAGGCTACCTTTGCACTTACTTTGTTTTGTGCCTCCTGTTAATACTTGATACAAGCCTATTGTTTTCATTTGATTCCAGATCCCATAATAAATTTATTAGGTTATTTATTTCCTGCACTGCCATATTGTTGATCTTAATCATATATCTGTTCCTCTACCAGAGAGGTGTCAAACTTATGTTGTCATGTCATCATGTGATATATCACAACTTTTTCCCCCTTCCCTAAACTGGGGGTGGGCATGGCCAGCATGTGACACATCCGGTACACAGGCCAGGAGTTTGACACCTCTGCTCTACCAGTTCTTATATGTGCTGTTTGAAACCCAGTTACAATATAGAATAGACTGAAAATATTGAAAACACTGGAAAATATCACTTGAAAACAGTAAGGTAAAGGTAAAGAAGTCCCTGTGGATTTTATTCCACTAGTCCTTGTTGACTATAGGGGCGGTGTTTATCTCTGTTTCAAGGTCATTGAGCCAGTGCTGTCCCAAAACATTTCTATGGTCATGTGGTCAGCATAACATCATGGGGCGTTCTTATTTTTCCACCAAGCTGGTACCTATTTATCTCCTCGCATTTGCACACTTTCAATCTGCTAGGTTGGCAGGAGCTGAGGCAAGAACAGGAGCTTATTCTGTCACATGGCACTCAAGTCTTGAATCTGGACCACCAGCTTTTCAGCAAACAAGTCCTGTGTCTTAACCACTGAATCACCATGCTGCCCTTTGAAAACAGTATGAACACAAGAAATTGCGGAAATAGTATTATGTATATTGATGTATAATAGAACACATTATAATTACTATGTATACATAAATGTTAGCAGTTGAAAGATTATAATTGTGTATATCTAAATAATATTAGTTGTAATAGTACTGTGTATATTGACCCAGACAATGCACTGTTCACCAAGTACTTCTGGATGTTAAAGAAAAAAACTATAAATAAAATTATTTAAAAAAAAAATTCTTTAAAAAATGTCATTTGTGGTTTTCAACCGTCATTATCACCTGATATTAGGGATTTGATTTAGTATTCAGAACAAGTTAATTCTGTACTGCATTTCATGTATTCTGCTTTTGAAAGGCAGTCGCCTGAGTACTACCTTCCTCCAATATACCTTTTCTCCCTTCAACCCATCTTTTTTGTTATTGTACCTCTAACAAGGAGTTTGTTTTATCTCAGAGATCTATTCAGTAATACACAACAACAAACAGAGAGAGTTTACTTGATAATGAATGACAGAACATACATAAGAAGGCTTTATGTAAATTAGGAAAGCTGGAATAAAACAAAACACTTATTAGAAACTAACAAGAACCATCAAAGATAGAAGCAGAAAAAGTACTACATGTTTTTTCCCCTTTCAGAGCATCATAAGAAAAAATAAATAGACCTAGTCATGTTGGCAGGCTCAAGGTCCTTTCAATGTAACAATCTCATCTGCTGATATCTCAGCTATGCAGCATCTCTGTAGCTGCTCCTGACTTTGGAAGAGTATTTCCCTTTTAGATAGGCTTGACCATACAAATCTTTAAAATAATAGGCTCCAGGACAGGATGGTTTATTATTCTACATCAGGAGTCTACAAGCTTGGCTTGTTAATACTTGTAGACTTCAGCTCCTGAAATTCCTTAGCCAGCCATATTGGCTGGGGAATTCTGGGAGTTGAAGTCCACAAGTCTTAAAGTTTGGGATATTATTTACTGCTGGATTGTTGGACTAGTACTAATCTTGATTCTAACCTCCGCTTATCTGATTGCTGGTGAAATGGTGTTGTAGTCTTTTAGCTTCTTGATAATCTCTTTTGAATGACATGTAGATGATGTTCACCTTTGTGTGCCTGTTGATGGCTGTTTTGTCAAAACTGAGTCACAAATATTCTCTTCTCTTGGTAAGTGAACTTGAAAGAAACTGGGAGGCTGATATCATAGCTTTTCCCTGGAGCTGCTTGAAGAAGCAAGTATCATATCCTCCTGAATTATTTTATTTACTTTTTAATATTTATTTAAAACATTTACATGGCCACTTATCTTATATTGAAGTCTGAGTGGTTGCCAACCAACAGTTAAAACAACATCAATATATGTTAATATATAGCACAATCTATTAAAGTCACAAACATTAAAACTTGGCATCAAAGATAAACTTTCACATGTAGTTCATCATTAAGTCGTCTTGCCATGTAATCCTATCACAATATTTGTGGGGGGGGGGGGAAGCTGACCCTNNTTGGGGGGGGGGGGGGAAGCTGACCCTTCAGTGCTTTTTGGAACACTGGGTGGGTGGAGTACAAGAGAAAGTTTTCCAATTAATATTCAGCAAAATTTAGAATGCTGAGAAAGAGCTGTGAAGCAAAGCAAAGGAAAAGAGCCATATTTTGACGGAGTGCTTTCAGTGAAGTGAAACATCCCATCAAAGATTTCTACAGTCCAATGTTTACTCTACCATCAAAAATACATTTACTAAAAGAAGACCATTCTCATTTTTTGGAACTCTTAGTAAGGAAGGTCAGGTTGGCTATTTCTTTGTCATTTTTTTCTTTTCACAAGGAAGAAAAATATGAGTTTTTTTCTTTATATGAACTAAAAACTATGTTTTTATTTATGCACATGTGGGTAAGCTTATTGGGTAGTTGAACTGAGCAGCAGCAGTTGCTCAACAGTACTAACATAATGATAATTATGTCAATTTTCTTCTGATATTGATGAAGCAATATGGATTAGCTGTTAAAAAATACTGATGTGAACTCACATGAAAACAACTGAAGGAGACAACTAAAAAAGAAGCCAATTTTTCCTATTTTAAATATATCTATGTATATAATTCTAAAATGAACTTCCATATCTTTTATTTAAGCATTTATCAAGCCTGGAAAATATAATGTTTAAAACTACTAATTGCTTACCTTCATGACATATAAATAACAAAATTAACAATAACAAAAGACTGGTCAGTACAATTCCTTTCTGTGTAGTATTTATTTTATAGCTTTGGTCCACTATCTATGCTGGATAGATTACAGATTTATGAAGCCATTTCTGTTCTAAACCATTTCAGTGAAATTATGCAAGTAGAACAGTTGGAATGTGCCTTCCCAGAATAATTTTAAATTCTATACACTTTTAAAATTCATCTTTATTTAAAATCAACAATTTTTGCTCAGTGCACCAGAAAAGTTGTAAACCTACATGGACAAACCAGATAGGAAACACAACTCGATGAACTAATTCTATTTTATTGTAAGGCTACATTACTAAAATCATGCAAATCTGAAGGAACAAATCTATCTGCCCAGCATTTTTCCTGCCTCATAAATTTGTAAGTTAAGGGCCATTCTTAAGTTTCTTTGTCTGACCATTAAGCCCTTGGGGATTACCCCATCTTCTGTTTGATTATTTTCTAGGCAGCATCTCTTTCTGTCTTCTCCCAAGGTCATCCACACATTCCATTACACATTTCATTTAATTCACCGCTTTTAAAAATGCAACAGATAAAAGCTTGAAGTCATGTATTATTTCCCCAGTTTAAGGACTGTAGTTTGTTCAAAATTTACAGTTCTAAAATTTTGTATTAGATACCTTGTCAGGATAATAGCCATAACATTGCTACTGTTTGCAAAGCAGCAGAGTAATAAGTTGGGGTTTGGGGATGTATTTACTTTGTTTAAGTTTTTCCTGAAGTACTGGAAAATTTCAATCTTCCTCATTAATAGGGTAAAAAGATCTGCTGCTCTGGTATGCATATAATTTTAACAAGTTGAATATTGTTGAGCATTATTCCTCTTCCTTTTACACACACACACACACACACACACACACACACACACCAGAGGTGGTATTCATCAGGTTCTGTCCAGGTAGTGGAACTTTTGACTAGTTCAGAGAACCAGCAAATACCACCTCTGACTGACCTCACCCCCATCTATTCTCTGCCTTCTGAGTGCCAGCTGATTGGCTGGGTCTTCTTTTGTTGTCCTGCACAGGAAAACGGAACTGGAAGGCAGGTTAGTGGGGTGGGGAGGGAATGGGATTTTGCAGTAACCTTCCCCTAGGAATGGGGAGGGAATGGGAATTTTACAGTATCCTTCCCCTGCCATGCCCATCAAGCTGCACCCATAGAACTGGTAGTAAAAAAAATTGCATCCCACCACTGACACATACACACACACACACACACACACACACACACATACTCGATTTGTGTGTGTGCCCTTGACTCACTAACACTTGGTGACTGCCTAGAATAATTCATGCATTTTTCTTGACAGGATTTCAGTAGTGGTTTGCCATTGCCTCTTTCCTAGGGCTGACAAAATGCGATAGGTCCAAAATCACCCAGCAGGCATTGTGCCTAAGGCAGAACTAGAACTCATGGTTTCCTACTTTCTAATCCACTGCCTTAACCACTACATCAAATTGGATCTCTCAATTTCTATAAGACTTATATACAAAGTATTACTTGTTTTGAGCCTACTATGTATCTTCCCATGAACACATTCTGAAATTGAAGTTACAAAGCATTTTATACTTTATATGTAGGTATTCCACTGTAGTATAAGAACTGTACTTATTATTGATTTCAGTAGATGTGGCTAGAATCATTACACTGGAAAGGAGTTAGGAAATCACGCAATTCATCATTGTTCTTGTTTGATGCATCTGCAATTTAAGATTTGGTAGAGTATCTTCTACAAACAATAATTCAGCTTCTGCTTAAATATTTAATAAAGCCAATTACACCCAAAAATTATTTGGCATTGCCAAATAGATCTTCCCTTATCCTACATCTTGATTTTATTTCATTTTTTAAAGCAATTTTCTTTCCTAAAGTTTCTATTCATTAATTCCAATTTTAGTTTTTGAGAAAAAAGAAAGAAGTCTTCACTATCTTCTCCATGGGACAGATTTTCAGATACTCAATGATCATTGTAAGGCTAATTGTAAGCCAGTCTCTTATAGGATTTTGTTACCAGAATATGTACCGTATATACTCGCATATAAGCTGACTCTAAAAAGCAATTTTTTTTTTCAAATTTGGGGGTCGGCTTATACACGCATAAATCTGATCTCACACAAACGACATCATGACGCCACTTCCTCAGATCACCGCAATAATCATCGTATACGTGATTTAGTATCATACATACATTACCAGCACCATTTTTTTTTTACTCTCTGGGCGGCCTCCATTTTCTACCACCCCGGATTCATAACACGCTCTGAATTGGTTTAGTCCATTCACATGAACCAGCTTTTCGTTGTTTGCAGATCGTCATATGCAACTTGCTGTGTCACTACTTTCTTTGCATTTTGTAGTAGTAAAAATTCATTAAAATATACCCATGTCTGTATGTTAAAAGCACAAAAGAAGTCGTATGCCACTTCTTTTAAAACTAAAAGTAGTGAAGCTGCAGAGGAAACATACGCAACCTTGAAGCGAGCAAGAACCTTTGGAATGGATGAGAGCAATATTACGAGATGGAGAAAGGATAGTAACATTGGATTGCACCCCCAATTCGAAAACGGTACAAAAAGAGACCCAAAGCTGGGCAATTCTGAAATGAAAATATGGACATTCTTCGAGTGGTTTGAGGACCAAAAACAGAAGATGGCTCACTAGTAGGTGCTAGATTGGCCAATGCGACAATTACAAGCACTGCAGATGGCCAAAATCTGGAAAATAACCATGTGGTACTACAATCTTCACTGCTTCCCGGGCTAGCTGTACAAGGTTTTTGAAGAGAATGGGATAACACTAAGACAAGACAAAATAGCCCAAAGCTACCATCAGACATTTTGAGGAAAAGGTGATAACTTCCAACGTTTTGTGATAAATAAAACGAAAAAAGGACTGGTGATTTTTCCCTTCCTCAGCAGTATGGCCAATACAGAGAACCCTATGTGCTTGACCATGCCAAGCATAAAACATTGAACCAAAAGGATGCCAAAACAGTTCTTATTAAGACAAACAAGGCACCAAAAACCATTTTACAGTGGTGCTTGAGTTGCACTGCAGATGGGGGTGAAGCTACCGCCCAATGGTAATACTTTAAAACAAACCCCCACCCCCAAAGGACAATTTCCAGTGGTGTGCTTCATCCATCCGCATCCAAAGGATGGGATGGATTGAATGAAGGTGTAAGTCAAATGGATAAGTCAAGTCTGGGTGCACAGATGAGGTCTTCTCAAGAAACACCCATGCTAGTCTGGGACATTCAGAGCTCACCCTAAACCGAAAAGGTAAAAAGGAGTCTAAAGGAGTCCAAACACCGTTCAGGCAGTCCATACCAGGAGGGTGACTGGAATGCTACAACCCTGAGTTCAGCTGACAGGAACCTTTCAAACACACATGCGAAACCTGTGGACACAGTGGATGGCAGTGCGCAAGGCCTGAACTAACATGCCAAGAAAACTCAAACGTCCTCCTCTGCCCACAGTTGTGCTTTGGGTGAAAGACTGCATGGGATATAATTTACAAGAAATGAGTACAGAAATCCTTTTTAAATTGTTGCATTGCAAAAATTACAATGGCACTGAAGATGATGTTGTCTGGCAGGAGGATAGCTAAATGAAACTGAAAATGAAGACAAGTGATGAAGTGGCAAAAAATGAAAATGAAGATCAAGATGAAGAAATGTGGGGTGAAGATCATGTCAAATATACATTGCGAGGAACTGGAAACATCTCTTTGGAGGAATCTGAAGCGAGGGTGGTTGTGAGGAATGAATTTGAGGATTTCTGAGAACACTGTTTAATTTTGTGAAAATAAATAAATTTAAAAACACAACAATAATGGCTTTTAATTCTCATTTATTCCTCTTCTGAAGCTTTTGCGTAATGATAAGTGCATATATTTCCATTATTATAAATCAAGATTCTTTAAATACCATAATTAATAATGATCTATTTCCTCACCAAATGCTTTGATAATGACCTTCATCAGTGGCATTGCATGTTTATACTCCGCTTTTGTTATTAGCCAAACAAACACACCATGGTATTTAGGGGTCGGCTTATATGCCGAGTTTTTGCAAAATTCCTGCATGGCATTTTTAAGGGTCGGCTTATATGCGAAGACTGGGCTTATTATGTATATGTGAGTATATACGGTATCTAAATTGTCTTCTTCACTCAATATATTTAAATTTGTGCACATCTTAAAATGTGGTGCTTAGAACAACTGAGTTTTCAAAATGGGGCCCAATCAATCAGATTAGAACAGAGCTTTATAATAGTGGATATATGAAACAAAAAGAATGTCCTTCTTAATTGTAAAAATATGTTTGCAATGCATGATAAATAATAAGCAGTAACATAAAAGATGTTTCTCAAAAATATATACAATTAATCTGTAAAGTGTGCATTTAATCCTTTTGAGATCATCAAGGTCAACATAAGCTTAGAATGATTTATTATCAACATAGAAGAAATAATGTTTCATTTCTCCTCTATTACAGAAAGATTATGAGGTATAATTAACAAATGTATTTAAAATGCTTTGCAGCTGTAAACCATTATTGTATGTAGGTTAGCTGAAAGAAATGCAGTCTTAGATCTGCAATCTAAGTTCAAAACTTAGCAAAAGGACTTAAAATGCATACCATAATAACAATAAAGTTTTAAAATAGGCAAAAATATCATTACAGTTTGTGTTTGGAGGGATGTCAAAATCTTTCAGTGTGTTGTCAAATGAGCAACATTCTTGCCTGAGCTTGATAGTATAGGTCTTGTGTGTATATATCTACAAATATATAGCTAGTTAATATAATATATTTTGCCATTAATGTAATAATATTATGTTAATCATTTCAGAATATAACTGGCTAATTAGGTTCATGTCAACATTCAGATTAATACTACAGTTTGATATAGTCCACCAAATAGGTGCTTAAATTCCATATTGGTTTGATAGATATTAAATATTAGTGTTGAAGCAAATTTTGTAGTCTTTTTAATGCAGAGGAAAATCATATGAAAGAAATCCATACAACTGGTTAAAGGACTAAAGCCTTCCATGTCTCAAAATAGGAAACATAAGTATTAGGGAATAGTCATTATTTAAAAGGTTTTGAAAAGCATTCTTAGACTTAGGGGTGTCAACCTAGCGACCCGCAGGCTGGATGCATCATGTACAGGCCACACACACACACGACTCCGCAAAGGCAAAAAACCATCATGATACATCACGTGACACTATCAAATTTAACACTCATGGCTTTAAATCATTCACACAATTTTCTTGTTCAAATTATAAGATGGTTCACATCCTGGATATTGAAGAATGTTTGTTGCAGTGGGGACTTCATTTCATTGACAGTCTGCTGCTGACACAGACTGAAGCTGGATCGAAGTTATCTAGAGGAAAATTGTATGTTCCATCAGGAAACACATAGGCTAATATTCTGTGGCTCATGGAAGAGAACCCTGAAGGACATAGATCAACTGCAGGGCTACTACTGGTCCAATGCAGAACTGCTCTCTCCCTCTAGCCTTGGGCTTCTTCTCCTTTGTTTTCATTTCTGCTATGAGTCACAGAAAGAACATCATCTTCTGTTATAGTCTCTATCTTAGGGTTGCATTGTGTTGCATTTTCATTTTTGTTTGGGATGTTGTGTTTTTGATTTTGTTTACTTGCTTCAGTAATCCCAAAAGTGCTTTTTCTAGAGGCAACTGGGCTTACTTGTTCTGTTTTATTTTTCCTCTTTGAAGATGTTTATTCTCATCCAAGGAGCTGCTTCAGCTCTGACAAGATAGTGAAAATTCGAAGGATTTATATTCCTTGCAGACAGCTGGCCATCTGCATTCTTTTAAAGGGTTGTTAAAGCACTTGGAGGTTGGTGTCCTCAGGGTCACCTGAATAGTGGTCCTGGTTCCTGTAGTTTGCAAAATCCTTCCATTCCCCACTATCCTGTCAGCTGAATAAGCTTCTCAGATAAGGAGCGAAACATCTTCAAAGAAAAAAACATGAAAGTCCAGTTGCTTCCAGAAAAAGCACTTTTAGGACAACCGTGACCTGGGTGACTGAAAATTTCTACAGACCTTTTGCTTCAGTAATGAGATATCAACTTTGTAGAAGGAGATCTTCTAAGATGTTGATTATGATCAACAAAGGTGAGAGCATCCATTAGACAATACCCTCCATTAGACAATAGATTTGAGGTCTCCTGAAAAAGCAGGAAAGTGCTATTAGTTCAATTACCATCATATTTTAATTGTGGTTCATATGTGGGTACTTGCCTGACCTTCTGCCTTATGAAACAAAATAAGTTGACTGACTTAGATAGGATCCTGTAAAATATGTTGGCTGGTGAGAAAGAGGAAAGGAGAGAAATGGTGGAGAGATGAGAATGATGAGAGTAACAGGAAGGTATGTCTATCTTCAGCCACAGAAATTAACTTGACTTTGAAAGTCAAGCACCTTCTCTCTGATTTCAGTCTACTTCACAAGAGATTTACTGACAAGGTAAAAGAAAACTCTGTTTAAGTTGGCTTGTGCTTCTGAACATAAGATGTGGCATATACCCAGCAAACAAGCAAATAAAAATGTCACTAAACAACAAATGGCTTCAAGTGATAAAAGGTGGTGGAGACTTATGATATTCAAGACAAGACTGCTACCAAAAGCAGCTTTCCAAAAGGGAGAGGCTCAAAGCAGCAGGCCCAGTAAGTAGGAATAACAGCTAGAAGTTAATCACTACCAGAATAACAGAGTTGGGAGGGATCTTGGAGGTCTTCATCCAAGTCCCTGCTCAAGCAGGTAGAGTTCCTATACGATTTCTTACCAGACCACAAGATAAATAGAAAACATAACTTTCAGATCTTTGAAGAAGAAATGAGCATTCAGTGGAGGAAAAGGGGATTATGGTACATTGGATGCAATTGCACTCTAAAGGAAACAATCAACCTTTCTACTTCCACCATGTAACCTGCTTCTATTCTGAGTGTTTGCTGGTAGAACTCTAAATTGGCTTAACAAAATCCTGGCCAGATTCAGATGCTTTGGTAGCAGCTTTAGGAGAGTCTGTCCAGACCGAGGCTCCAACTGGACCATTCCTCCTTCTGCTGTGCCCTTTAAACCTTCAATTCCAAGGAAGAAATTCTGCTCCTTCCTGTGAGTGAATCTTCTTTAGAATATAGGTACACAAAATGCAGACAGAGATGTGGATTTAGTTCAGCAAAGTTAAATTTATATACTATGAAATTTATACATAGAATTAGGTTAATTTTGTGTTCACCAAGTTAAAGCAGAAAAATGCAGGTGCATATAGAAACAAGAGGCACCTTTAAACATCCTTATTTGCAGCCTGCACTCTAATAGATTCTATGCCTATACTCAGGAGCAGTAGAGAATCATGTAATAGCGAAGATCTTTCTTAGCAAAGAAATTTGCTATTTTCAAGTCTTTTTGCTGTTGTAATTAAAGTTTCTTCTAGACTAGATTGCTCTCTATTTTTGCCTTAAGAAAATATCCCAAATTTTATGTTTTGCAATTTACCAACTGATTCTGAGTTGCCTGTAATTTTGGTGGATATCCTATCCCATTTTCAGCCTTGTGCCTCTCCTGGCATTCATTAGCTTTTTATATAACAATGGATTCTTCTGTTCTCACTTTTTTTTCATTGTACTTGTTTGCAATTTGTGCATCTGATGACTCTGTTTTTATATATTTCTATGAGCAGGTCAGAATCGAACTCCTGGCAGTGAACAGTGAATTAGCTTGCAATACTGTACTCTAACCACTGCACCACTATGGCTAGGTAAAGGAAGCCATACCCAGAAAATTTGTGGCTTGTCTTGCTGACAACATTCTCATTCTTGACTTGATCCTAGTCAACAGCAAATACTCAGTCAAAGAAAAAGTAGTATAACTATGGGGAAGGGGAAGAAGTGACCATATAGTGCTGGAATTCTTGACTTTAAAAGAAACTGAAGCCATAGACAAAGATATAATTTTTGTGTGTGACATAGACAAAGCCCTAGATAAAGACATCAAGCATATCATCACATGGCAGGAGAAATTAACATGAAAAAGAGCGGAACGTAATGGAAATATCTAAAAAAAGAGTTACCAAATGCACAAATTGCAAACAAATACAATGAAAAAAAATTGAGAAGAATCTGGTGTTATATAAAAAGCTAATGAATGCCAAGAAAGACACAGTTATAAGGCTGAAAGTGGGATAGGATATCCACCAAAATTACAGACAACTCAGAATAATAAAAAGGAGGTCAGGAAAGCGAAAGAAGAAAATGAATGAGGGTAGAGAAAGATGTGAAAAACAAGTATGTAGTCCTCCTTAAAACATTTTCTAAATAAATAAGCATAAAATCCTGTATTGTTTCTAGGTTTCTAACATAAAGTATGATTTCCACTTAAACAATTGCACAGATTTAAGGAAAATAAGGAAATGGGAAATGGAAATATGAGACTGATGGAAACTTAGACTGGGTATATTTATTTATTTTGAATATATGTATATCTCCAAAATAGTACCTGAAAAGTTTCAATGATGGTCTGGCACAACATGAATATATTACCATCAGTGGTGGCTACTACCATTTCACAATGAGTCCGGTGAGTGCACATGTAGCACATTACAAAACCACCATTTTACAGGTTTTAAACTGACTTTCCACTGCAACACCAATGAATAAAACAACTGAGGCATGGTAATCCACTGTGCTGCACCTCAGCTGAGCTTCAAAAGTGTAGAAATAAAGGACAATCTGATTGAAAGCAGGGGCAGGAGGGTGGGCCCAACCTATCGCCAGTACAAAAGGTTTGCCTGAACCCCGGGGTGGGATTCAAATTTTTTAACAACTGGTTCTGCGGGTGTGGCTTAGTTGATGGGCACGACTTGGTAGTCATGTGACTGGGTGGATGTGGCTTGGTGGTCATGTTATTGGCCAACTCAATATCACTCACATCAAGGCATGCATCCCCTGCCTGAACCCATGCGAACCCTAAGCAGCCCACCCCTGACTACCATAGAGAATAACAGGTGAAACTGGTAAAGGGCCAGTTACTGTAGGAGGACAAATCTTTCTAGTAGCTTTCAAAACCGAAAAATGCAACTGAGTACACTCAGTCATGCTTGATATTGATATTTGAGAATAGACCAGTATAAAGGACTTACAACCATTCATTTAGTGACCACTTGAAGTTACAATAGCATTAAAAAAGTGACTCATGAACTTATTTCATATGTATCTTGCAGTATCCCATTGGTCATCCCTGTGATCTAAATTCAAACACTTGATGCATATTTGTGAGAATTGCAGCATCTTGTGAACACTTTTTGCAACCTTCTGACAAGCAAAATCAATGAAGAATCCAGATTCATTGAACACCATGCTTCTAACTTAACAACTGCAGTGATTCACTGAATAACTGTGGCAAGAAATATAATTAAATGGGGCAAAACTCACTTTAGAACTCTCTTGCTAAGTAATGGAAAGTTTGGGGTCAGTTGTGATCATAAATCAAGGACGCTCTGCAGTTATCAAAAGTAATTGGAGATTTGTCAAGAACAATCTTGTATGATAATTCTTTTTTATTTTATTTTATTTGTTATTAAATGTATATACCACCCATTTCTTTAACCGATTGTGGGGCTGCTTTAGAATGACAGCTTAATTTTAGCCAAATATTTTACAAAGATGTCTATGACATTTTGATTAGCAAGTTATTGTAGGTTGGTTAACATAAATATTGAACAGCTATATATGATAGTCCTTTGGGTTCAAATAAGACACTCTATTGTGTATGTATTTCATCTATGGACATGGAAGTACATTCCCAGTCTGGAAGTGCAGAATCTAGGACAAAGAAGGCACTGGAAGTCGATTGTTTTGGAAATGTGGGCGTTCTTCAGTGATGTAACTCATGGTTTTCTAGTTTAGTAGTTAATTAGTAATAATCACTATTACTAATAATAGTAGTAGTAGTAATTTTGTAGTAGGAGTAATTGAGTAACAGTAATCAGTGGTAATTGAGTAACAAGTTGCTGGTTGAAATAGCATATTCAAAGAATGTTTATCAGTGATTCCTCATCAGATTGGATTTGTATTGAGAGAAATACCACATGTTCTTAATATTTTCTTAATGATTTAGATGAAGGATAGAAGAAATGTCAGTCTGATTTAAAGATGACCCAAATCATTGGGAATATACAAAGCAAAAATACAGCTTGATAGGTTAAAGCAATGTTTCTCAATCTAAGCCCCTCGAAAATGGTGGACTTCAGAATTTCCTAGCTGGAAAATTCTGGGAATTGAAGTCTACAGGGGCCAAGGGGCCAAGGTTGAGAAACACCAATTAAAGGATTGGGCTGAAAAGCCTGTTCACATACAAAAAATATTCATTATCAATTCAAATGCACAGATCAGGAAAGACAAATATCTGCGTAGTGATCATGCTTGGGGAAAAAAAGATGTTTGAAAACTAGGTAGCTTTAGGAGGATACAGCTGCTGTAAAAAAAGGGAAGTATAATTTTAAACTACATTAATAAATGTTTTAAGAGGGCCACTTTAGGTTCATCACTGAATAATCTGTATTTCTGGAACAGGTTTGGAAGGACAATGAAGGTGATCAAGGCAATAAAGACCAAGTCTCTTGAAAAATAGTGTGGAAGAAATTGGACAAGTTTAGCTTCAGAAAAGAGACTATTAGGATAGCATTTTTAAATACCTGGAAGAATATCATACAGAAAAAGAACTGGACATGTAGTCTAGATTACAGGCATTCTAGATTATAGGGATGGACATTAGGGGAAGGCAAAATCTCACTGAAAGTTTGAGACGAGGAGCTCGAGTAGAAATACTTCACCAGTGAAATAAATTACCCAGGAGAGCTTTTCCTTCACTCCAAATGTTTTAAATTGAGGAGAGACAGCCATCTCCCAGATAAACTTTAATTGGATTCCATTCCTGCACTGAGCAATAACTTGGATCCAACTTCTAAATGTCTCTTTCCATCTTCAGTAAAATTGTGATCCTCATTTAGTGATGCAGAGAGTGATACTTTCCTATGTGGTACCCATTATGTGGAGTGAGTGTTCCCAAAAGAGGATAGTTTCTGACAGCAGTTTAAGATATTCTTGTTTGTATTAACATTTATCAGATTATCTCATAGCCACCTACTCATACTCAATTATACATCTTACTGAGTTTAACTTTTTATTCATCAACAACATTGCACTGTGTTATTGTATTTGTGATCTTTTGTTTTAAATGGTTTGTGAATTTATCAATAGCAATAGATAGACAGATGGATAGATAGATAAATATAGATTAGATAGATGATAGATAGATAGATAGATAGATAGATAGATAGATAGATAGATAGATAGATATCAAAGGTGTATGTATGTATGCATGCATGCATGTATTTTTTTTAAAGGAGAAGGACAGATAAAGATAGTCCTCAACTTACAGCAGTTCATTTAGTGCCTGTTTGAAGTTACAACCATTGTAATTGCAATATCCCAGGACCAGGAGATCTCCTTTTGTGACCAGTCAATGGGACTCAACAACTGTGGCTCTAACTTAATTACAGTGATTCACTGAGCAACTAAAATTCACTTGACAAATGTCTTGCATAGCAACCGAAAATTTGGACTCAGTTGTGGTCATAGTTGAGAACTACCTGTAATGAAGTTTTGGAGATGCAGTATGGAAATTTAAGACAAAATTCAGCAGAACCTGTACATGATAATTTTGCTTAAACATCAACAATAATGCAAAATCTTCAGCTGCAGATGTAATTCCTTCAGCTGATAGAAATCATTAAACAGCCATAATTCCATATTAAAAATGGAGGGAAAACATGGCCATTCTTCCAGCATTATTTTAGTTCCACATAATCATAAATAGTCCGGATTCAGATTGCCTTCTTTTGAAAAACTGAGCTGGCGAATAACAAATGCTAACAAGATATGTTTGAATAGATGAGGATAATGCTGGTAATGCTTTTTTATCTACACACCACAGACAGGCCTGCCATCTATAAATAAGCATTTTTATTTGATAAAGCCTTCTTTGAGGTAAATGGAAGCCTGTGGTTAACTCAACTGCACAGTGCTCTTCTAAGTGAAAGCAAGTCTTTCCATATATTTCCCCCCCTTCCAAACTTTTGCATTGACTTTTGCATTTTGTTTATATCAAGTTTAAGTTCATACTTTAGCTTGGCAGTAAATGAATCTCCTGGTGATACAGACTTCTGTGCTGCAATCTTTATGAGTCTTGTTTTGCTGTAAGGCAAAGAAATATCCCTTGTGTTCCATTTAAAGTACATCCATGCCATTATTTTTTCATCAATTAGTTTTATCTTGTCCCCAATCCTTGATGGAAAGAGCAAACTGAAGACAATCATTTCAAACATTTCATGTGTAAATTTCTTTACTCAGACTTAACTTGCAGAATTAGCTTAGTCTAGGAGTCCTTGACCTGTGGGCCATGGCCAATTACCAAGTTGTGGCTTATTCGGAATTGGGCCATGTGAGTGGCTAGCCAGAGCATACATGCAACTCAACTTGCCCGAGTGGTGAGCTGGTGGGCACTTGCTACATACGGATCAGCCCATCACTTGTGCAAGTCAAGCTGTATGCATGCATACTGGCCCACCACTCATGCAGCCCAGTTCTTCTCTCCCCCATCCAGCCAGGCCACCAAGCCAAAAAGGTTGGGGATCACTGGTCTAGTCAATTCTTGAACCACGCATGCCTTTAAACATAAGGCAGGATCTATCCACCATTTGCCCACATTTATATAAAAAAGAAGAATCTATGCTCAGTCCTATAAGTAATACCATTATTTTGCTTAACTGACTTTTTCTTAACAGGCTACACAAGATTTCACTGTGGCTTTTCTGATAAATTGTAATATTAGATTAATTTTGCTTTCTGTTGGCAAGAAATAGATTCATTCTTTTCAAAAACAGGATAGGGATGGTTAATCAATTGTTATTCTTTACTCCACAACAGAAACAACACTTACCACAGTCTACAATAGATTGGCTTTAAATTGCAGGCCTCATATATAGGGGCTGCTTACACCGAGGATTTGCATGTTGATAACTTCTGAAGAAGGTAGAGGCTGGTTTTTTTTTCCATTATGGGCCAAAGAGCCTGCAAGTGGTTGAGCTTTTCTTTTTAAATATACCTATTCTGCAGTTAAGTTCTACATTCCACTAACTAGTCCAGGAAATACAGATTTCACAGAAACTTTCACCCTACATTTGATCTGAAGTGATGATAGGCAGAGAGGAGGTAATTACATATCTACAATGTACACAAAAGCATGTTCAATTCCCCTTTTGAAGTAGCACTTTAGAACGTCAAAATCCATAGAATAATTTTAATGAGGAGAATAGTTTGCTATATTGACTGCCAAGGATGAAGTGAAATACTGTTCTCAAAGAAAATCCACCAGCACAAGCCCCGGGGGGGTGGGAAATGGAACATGTTTCTTCAGTAGGAATGGACAAATTTGTCAATGCCCATTCTGAACAAGCTATCCGTTAAGGTTGTTCTTGTTTGGTTTGACATGGTTCAGTTGGACATCAGCTCTGAATTTTTTTAAAAAAAGAATCTCTGATTACATTACTGGTGGTTTTCAAAAGACAGAAGTTGACTTCCATTCTGCTATAATCTCCACATTGTTTTCCCTGATGTAATTTGGATTGAGCAAAATTTCTCATATCTCCTAGGCAATTCTGTAAACCAAGAACTGATCACAAAGTCAATAAAACAGGAGCAGGGACTTGCTGAGCCCCGTCTATATTTTGTAGTACATAGACTCTGTCTTATCTGAAAAGATAGTTTCTTCTGCCTATTATTGGTTTTTAGTCTTCTGAAATGAAAGCGCATGGGAATCATTATATACACACATACACACATACACACACATACACACACACACATACATATATATATAGCCAGATTGTAGTGTATCAGTGCAATAGTTCTTTTATTTATATTTTGGGCACAGTACAAATGAAGCCTATGGTATTATCAAGCAACAATACATATAATGTACAGGGACTGTCTTTCATAATGATTATTTTGATAATCTTGTATATATTTATATATAAAGATCTTGGAATACAATAGCATGAAGGATTGTTTTTCTTTATATACTGTAATTATTTCCAATAACTGTCTTGTCCAATATGACTCAACATAATTAAACAGTGAGATAGAATAGAAGGATTTTTCTATTTTTATATATCCTAATTCTGGAATGTTCTACCCATGAAAACCAGTGAGGTCTGAATTGGGCATTCAAGCTCTTCTGTTTTAATCTGTTGTTTGAGCTATCATAGATACATTGTGGCACTGTACTGTACACTATGAAATATCCTGCAAAATGTATATAGAACAACATTAAACTTGAACAAAAATAAATACTAGTGGTGATGTATATGGAAAGCGGCCCCTACACAATAATATAAAAATTGTGAACTCTATCCTGTAAAGGTGAATTAATTTCTCTTGAACGCTTCAAGAGAAAGAACACAAAAAATAATGAAGATATTCCCCAATATATTAAATCAATTGTATGATTTTGTTATATCACTTATAATAGATGATATATTGATCGATACACATACAGTAGCTTACCAAAATAATAAATTGCATACCAGTAACACCCCTATCAACATTGTCATTGTATCAGAATGAAAATGGCATTGACTGTAGTGCACAGCCAAATTGAGGGACAATTTGGCAATTTGTTCATTCTCAAAATACTGGAGGTACTTTACTGTATTTCCAGTACTGGAGGTTATCTAACAGACCAAATATTTTTGGGTATCTATGAGTAAAAAATTTAAAATTGGTCCTTGCTGTCATAAGTAACTAATCCTTTGGAATAAATTTTATTTGAAAAGAGGTAGAAAGTTTATATTACATTTGTTGTCATTGTTGAAAGTGTATGCTGAAAATAATTATTAATGATAAGCACTTTTTAAACACTTTTGAAAACTACAAACAAGTATGATTTTGCCCAATTCCACTAAATAGAAGTTATCTTCTTGGGACCAGAAGTGCTTGCTATTTCAGAAACCCTAGTAACGTAGATACATTAATTGTTTCAGGGTTTCTCTATTTCATACATAGTATTTTAAAATGTGTTTTTTATTGGACTGGGATCCATACATAAAATGAAATTATTAAGTTAGAGAAAATTGTTAATACCTAGGATAAATCAATAATTCAATTTTATAGCTAAAAAAAATGACCCTTTTTTATCTTTGGATGGGAGTTGACTCCCTATGACTACATGGACAAATCTATCATGTTTTCTAATCAGCATTCTAAAAGTGGGTTATTATTAGCTTCTTCCTATCCCAGTGAGAGTGACTGACCCAAGATCACCCAGCTGATTTTTGTGATTAGAATGGAACTAGAAATAACATTTCCTTCCTTAACCACTAGAACATTTTTTTTTTCTTAAACGACATTACTATTTCACTTCTCTAAGAAAGTTGGAATAGGACACTGGAGTTTCCTACATTAAAGTATTGAGGATCTCAGATATAATTACACACATCTCTTATGAGGTTAAAACAAAGTTAATTCAAAACATTCAGATCTCTTGAACTCATTACATGTTTTTGAAAAGTTAGTTGTTAAGATGCTTATATTGGAAATGTAATAATTTTGTAGATACATTAGTCAGAAGCTTTGAGCATGATTTCTGATAGCTTCTTACTGGTTAGTTATTCTTACTATGATGAACTATCTTCCTAAGAAGGAAGATAATATTAAAAGAGGCTAATAACTTCTTAAATTATATTTGTAATATATCTGTAATTTATCTATTTATGAACTTACTGTGATTACAATCTTGCCATAATGATCAATTATCATTATTGAGCTGCAGTGACACAGTGGTTAAAATGCAGTACTGCAAGCTACTTCTCTGACTTCCAACTGCCTGCAATTGGCAATTCAAATCTCACCAGGCTCAAAGACCTTTCCAAGGTCCATAAAATGAGGACCCAGATTGTTGGAGACAATATGCTGACTCTGTAAACTGCTTAGAGAGGGCTGTAAAGCACTGTAAAGTGGTATAGAAGTCTAAGTGCTATTGCTATTATGTGCTTATGGAAAAATGCTGGTGTATCTGATTATAAATATTGCCTTGAAAAACATTAATTCTCAATCTTTGAACTTAAAAAAACCTGGACAATACAATTCTTGCAATCATAGCTTGTAAAAATAAAGGGCCAATAAGTGATATAGTAACAGAGTTTTCTGTATGGTCAATATCAACAGCCATTTCCTACTGCTTTCCCCACACATCAGTGAACAACTGAGATAAAAAATATTCATGTTTCTTGTTCAATTTCTTTTGCCAGGATGAAACAGAGACATCCTGGAGATCCAAGTTACTTTGGATTTAGTAGGACTGATATAAGTCAGAAATTCAAACTGCAAAGCCTAGTCTTTATTTCAAATGTAGTTGTTCCATATTAACATACTTCAAATAGGCTATTCCTATTGGACAATAAATACCCAAAGCTGATTAGCTACTTTTCTCGACACTGATTGGCCAATCATAGCAGGGCTATGATTGGCCAATTCAAGCGGCGGGAAAAACAAGTAGCTGTCATTGGACACTAGCTGCGAGCAGCTCTCTATAAAAAGAGCTGTCGCAGCTCCTGGTTAGATCGGACTTTAAGAACTAAATAAAAGAGCTGAAGTTCCGCTGATCTCTGGGTCTCATTCCCGCGAAGCAAAGAGTAGTCACTCCAAATTCCAACTGCAACAAGAAATTTGTCACAAAAAAGGGGACAAAGAAAACTCTCCTTGGGAATTTTAAATAAATAGTTTCATTTCTGTTACATCCATCTGTAAATTATGCAGTATCTGGATAATATTTCTCACTTTAAAAATCTTAAAGACAGGTGGTTAATAGTTGCCAGCCCAGCTGTGGAGAAATTTAAAATATCAGAGTCTAGACTTCCTTTGAGTGGTAATTCGAATGCCTTTATCTGGTCTCCACATCAGTCTAATTTTTGAGAATACCTACATATCTAAGAATCAGATTTGCTTTATATTTGTGTCTTTTATCTCTCAATTACTTTAGTATTTTCACTGCATGCTACAAGGACTTGAACTCAGAGCATCAGAGTCATTTCCTCCCCCTCAGAAAATCTTGGAGAAAGGAAGCAATACTGACAGGATGGATTACAAATGTTCCACTTACGTATTGCTCTAGTCAATGCAGTGAAGTGGTATAAGGAACTGAAAAAAGGTATTTTTATTTACTATAGATGGGAAATTAAATTGCAAATAGAAGCTTCTTACATCCTGAATAGAATTGTGCTTTTTGAAATTGTCATTTTTATATTACAGGAAGTCATCTGCTTATGGCCTCAATTGAGCCCAAAATTTATGTTGTTGAGACATTGTTAAGTGAGTTTTGCCACATTTTATGACCTTTCTTGCCACAGTTAAATCACTTCAGTGGTTAAGTTAGTAATCTGGTTGTTAAGTGAATCTGGCTTCTCCATTGACTTTGCTTGTCAGAAGGTCACCAAAGGGGATCACATGAACTTGCGACACTGCAACCATCATAAATATGAACCAGTGGCCAAGCATCTGAACCTTGATAGCATGATCATGGTATGCTTCAAAGGTCATAACTTTGAAAAACAGTCATAAGTCACGTTGTTCAGTGACATCATAACTTTGAACAGTCACTAAATGAACTGCTATAAGTCGAAGACTAGCTGTATATGTGTGTTTCTAAATGTTGAAGAAAACCTATCAGGTTTTAGCCCCCCTCAAGCTTCTAATTTCATCTTTGTTTCTTCATCACTTTTATATCATAAGAAAAGGATAGAAATGGCAGCAATTTTTTGTTAATTAAAAAAACCCTTATTTGACAAAGTCATTGGTGGGATTTGTTCTTACAATACACCTCAAAATAATGCTCTTTCAATCCAGCGTAAGCATTTCTCCTCAAAATATCACTTGATAAGCTATTTTGCTAATGCAACCAACCATCATAATATTCCCCCAGTGGGGCAGTACCTTGTTGTGGGCATGGGTCTTGTGTATTCTGAGGATAAAGAGAGTTGTGTCAGGGGTGCAACCACTTTGGATAGGTATTATTGGAGAGCCAGATGAAGAGTCTCTCTCTCTCTCTCTCTCCCATAACCAATAGGATTAAAATTAGTTTTCCTGACCCTATAATTGGGATTTCTTGACCAAAGCCATCTAAGATATACCGTATAGACTCGCAAATAAGCCGACCCTTTAAAAACTGCCCCAAAATGAGGATTTTTGAAAAAACTCGGCCATAACCAAGCCGACCCCAAATACTATGGTGAACGCTTTTTTTTCCCCCAAATTTGGGGGTCGGCTTATACGCAAATAAATCTGGCTCCCGACTTCACGCAATGAGAGCAAAGACTGTCATCGCCTTCGTGGGCCGGCTTCGCGCGATGAGAGTCTTGGCTCTCATCGCGCGAAGCCGTTGCCGGTGAAGGCAATGAAAGTCTTGCACTCATCGCACGAAGTCGGGCAGCCAGATTTATTCGCGTATAAGCCGACCCCAAATTTGGGGGAAAAAAAAGCATTCTAAAGTCGGCTTATATGCGAGTATATACGGTAACCTTGTAGACAATTCTTGCTTAGAGCAGGAACAACCACTCTTTTCATTCCATTCTCTGCACATATCAATTTATATGAAGAAAAAAGGAAAACGCAGGCAGAGATTACTTCTTGAGCTCTGAAGCTTTTCAGTTGAAGAAAAGGTTAAAAGTAATAAAATCCCTCTATTTCTCAAATGCCAAATGCTGCTGGATATGGAAGGAAATGGACTTCACATATAATGCAGTCAGACATGTATTCATCTTTTAATTAAAGGTAATTTGATGAAATCTGCATTGATAGCAATTGCTGAAAGCTCAGCTATCTTTTTCCAATATTTGGCCATTTTCTTGTACACCTTTCTGAAAATGTGCTCCTACAATATGGAGGGGGAGGTGTTATTCTCTTTTGTTGTTTTTAGGAGTCTTTTGAGCTCTATCAGAACATCATTTTATGTGATCTGCACATAAAACAAGCAATATCTTGCACAACTACAACTACCACTGCAAGTACAAGAGGTTATATGAAACATCCACTGGCAAAAGATGTAACAGGTACACAAATAGTTGTCACTACACTGAAATTTCCCATGACTCACTGTACTTTCATGTCAGAACAGAACAGTTCATTATGCACATGCAAGAAGGTAGGAAAATTATTTAGTATGATAAATTTGTCTTCAATAAGTGTAACGAGAACAATTGTGTAATTATACATTCATTGATCAATTTGTTCCTTTCCCACCTACATTGGTAATTTAAATAAAGTTTCTGAATTGATCTTGATTCTTAGTGATTTCATAGCTGGTGACCATTCTCATTCATTTTTGGGAGTCCAAATGTCACTTTTTCTATACTTTCCGTGAAACCATATTGTCTTTGTCCATTAACATCAACTAGATGGTATTCATTCAGAAGGTTGCATTCAGTTCTCAGAGGTTTAACTCTGGTTTTCTGTTATCATCGTTCTCTGGAATATAGCATGCAATTATTATCTATGGGTGTCAACTTTCACAGTCACTCAAATCAATATACATTTAAATCTTTGGTTCATAATTTAAAGCTACAATTTTACTTGCCTGCATGTATGTAATTCATGAGATCTGACAACCTTCACAAAAATCATTATATCCTTTTTGGTCTTCTCATTTTTATGACATATGCTTTCCTAGCCTTTCATTCACTGACTTATGATGTTTACCATCTAGTATGTCATCATCAGAATGACCCAAAAAATGATCTTTGTATTCTACCATGTTTGTTTGTATCTTTTAATGTAACATATTTAATAAGATACAGAAAATGCAGCATTATCTATAACTCTGCCGAATGAAGTATTCCCTACCAATGGTAAGAGCTGATCATTTGGCCAGTTTAGCATGAGTGAATTTTTGCTCTAAGAATACTTATAGTACTTTATGCATCCTAGTGTTGTTAATCAAGAGACTAGAGATTAGTGAATATAATCAGCTTGCAATCCATCAACTAGGAAACATGCAATGTAGAGACACATTCAATGGAATTTTTTTTTTGCTTGTTTCTTCTTCTTTTTTACTCTAAGAATTAATTCAAAATATTTGGGAATTATGAAAGTTGACACATAACTACATTCTAGTAATTAGTGCAGGAGAAATTAATTGATTCAAATAAAATCTAAATGTTACTTTTCAAATATCCCCAATGTACAACCATAGCATTACAAATGTCACAAATATAAATATGAACTTAGAATTGATACAGTTGTTCCCTTCTGTCATGAACCTTTCTTCAAAAAGACCATGAGCTTCATAGAATGTGGCTCCAAAGTCCAGATTCAGATTCATTAGAAAAAGTATGTTGTATGGAACCAACATTCTTCAGGAGACTTCAAATGTTAAATGGAATTATCAGAACTATATTTCCGTGTTTTAAATGTAATTTCTTTCTTTCATTTTTGCTAAAAAAAAAAGCTACATTATTTTTGCAATGTATCAATATTCATCTGATTCACAGCTTATTTCCACTAATTTATTACTAATTTGCAAATATTCATAATCTACTTTCTAATCTGAATGATATTATTTAACATGGATTTGTCAGTTACACTAATTTGATTTTGTAAACATTGGATTTACTGGACATCTGTTTACCATTTTTCATCACTTTATGCTCGTGTAAAGTCACACTCATATTTAACAGACATTCAAGTTTAATAGAAAGCCCTTCCCTAAACGAATCAACTAAATGAAGAAATTACTGTAAATTTCCAGCAAGAGTTGAAATGGTATATCTTGCAGGCACCATGGATCATTAATGGAATGTATGGATGACCTTGGGGAATAAGAGAAAGAGATGCTGCCTCAGAAACAATCAAACAAGACAGTCAGAGCCCCAGGAATTTAATCATCAGATATTAATTTGCTAGAGTTTATTAATATAGCCTTACAAGTAGAACTAGTTTATCTAGTTGTGTTTCTTGTGTTTGGCTGGAAGAGCTGGCATCAGACTTGCAAGTCTCAAAGTACAAATTTCTCAACACCATTTTAACCACTTCAATTATTGTGATCATCCCAAAAGATGCTTTTTCCAAAAGCAACTGGACTTTTTTCTTGAAGACATTTTGCTTCTCATCCAAGAAGCTTCTTCAGTTCCCATCACTACCATTCGTCAGAACTGAAGAAGCTTCTTGAATGAGAAGCAAAATGTCTTCAAGGAAAAACAAAGTTCAGTTGTCTTTTGAAAAAACACCTTTTCCCTAAACTTCTTTTTCTGATCTTTGAGACATTTGGAGGCACCTTCTTGCCTGGTTGTGTCCTATACAGCATTTCTTCCCCTTGTCCCCCTCCCATGTTTTATTATAGGATCTAAATTAATAAAAAATTCATGTCCATCTTCTGCCCTATAAAATCCTGTGAAATCGAAGTTAATACTTATCAAAAACACCTGCATTTGAATTTCTAATTAAATTTCCCCTCTCCCCCAATTATGGTTTTTGAATTCCATATACACAGAATGAAAACCAAATTATATGAACTGTTGGTTCTACCACTCCACAGCTGTTCATCATTATCATCTCAGCCCCTTCTGTATGTTCTTTTCATGGAGGAAATTAGAAAAATAAGTTGAGAATGGACAACGGAGCAATTATTTGCAACGAATTCTTTGAAAAAAAAAAGGGGGAATACATTTGAGGTTATTGGAGTTAGGATTACTACATTTGATGAAATCATTGATGATTTCAATATGTGTGTCTGAGTCTGAGTAACGTCTTGACCGGGATAAAAAACTGTGAACACTCCTTAATTTATAACCATATTCATCGGTATGTATCAAGCTGGCAGTTGAGTCTCAGATTTACTGAATTATTTTGTAAACCTGCCCATTCTTGGTATTAGGAATATGCTTCGCTATGGAATGAATGTGAAATCCCTATTTTTGCTGAAGGCAGTATTTTGTAGACAATGAATTTAGGTGTTTTTTTTTAAATCCTGAATAAAGTCAGACAGGGCAATATATGATTGCTCATGGTGGAAAAAAAATCATCACAACATTTTTATCTGAATAGCATTTATTTTCCAGCAAATCAATACTACTGCAGCACTGGCAGAATGTACATTGTAGATTTCTAAGGAGATCTCCAAGGATTTATATCTTGTAACACTTTTATAAAAACAAGAACAAGTAATAAAGAATATACCTGCTAGGACTGGCCTTCTGTTGTTTGACCATCTATTATCTTCTTTGTTCCTGGTGTATAAAATAAGACTAATATTTAATATTGTTTTCTTTTATAATTGTTCATTCAGTTATTCTACTCTAATGTATAATGTGATCCAATAGCAACAACAATAGCACTTAAGACTTATATACCATTTTACAGTTCTTTCTAAGTGGTTTCCAGAGATAGCTTCTTTCTCCCAACAATCTGGGTCCTCATTTTACCCACTCAGAAGGCTGGAAGGCTGAGTCAACCTTGAGCCTTGTGAGATTTGAACTGCCAAATTGCAAACAGCCAGCAGGCAGCAGTAGCCTGCAGGATTGCATTCTAACTACTATGTCATCTGGAACCAATAGAATTGTCCAATAGAAGATATACACCATTGTGGTATAGATTGAATGCTTTCCAAGATTTTGCCAATGTACACTCTAACCACTACACCACTATGGCTCAGTACAAAGTCACAATGTGATAATACTGAAATGTCTAATCATAATCATGGCATTATTGTGAAATGAAGTCACACTTGATCTATTTAAGACATTTCCAGTGTTCGTAATTGAGACTTGTAAGGAGAGAAGAAGCTGTAGTAAATTACAAGGTAAAGTGAGTGAAATAAGCTGAAAGGAGAAGAAAGTTGAGCAGGTTAAATAGGTTAAGTTCTTATTCTTTTCTGTGCATGCAAAGGAACAAATGCTGGTTTTGTCAATAATACATTCACTTGTATTTATTATTGGATACAGTACTTCATTAGTATAGGTATCACAATATCCAGAATAAAATCCCTCACTTTGCTTAACTATTAATGGTATGTATCAACTTCTATTTTGATCCCTTCACAATAAGAACCAAATTAAATATGATGCTATTAATGCATTTAACATTCTTAAAAAGGTAAAATAAACATAATCCTATAGAATGGTAAGGAAAATGTATCAGAGCTTGGGACCTTTGTCTTTTCTGATAAAGTCAATCACATGATTGACTTTTGTCTCAACATATGTCCACACAAAAATCATCACAACAAAATCCCCAATTATAACTTCAAAAAAGGCAACTATGATCTTATAATCAACACTCTCTCTTCCTTGATTGGCAATTTCTAATTCACTGGATGCAATACTGAGTGGAAGACCATGACAATATATTCTTACTAGAAATCAAAGAGCGCATCAAATTATATGTACCAATAACAACTCGCCGAAACCAGGAAAAACAGATTTACCCATAACAACAAGGAAAAAGCTTCAATCCAAAAGAGATCACTTTTGTGAAAACAGCAAAATTCTGGTTACGTTGCCAACTTCAAAAGCTGACACAAAATCTATGCCACCCAGATAAAAACTGAATGCACTAATTATCAATTAAACAAGAGGAAACCTTCTAATGCAACAAAATTCCACCCAAGCTTTCTACAATTTTGTAATAACAAACTAAAAAGACTCAAGGTCCATCCACCCCTGAAAGGACGCTAATGGCAAAAGACTGCAATTGACAAAGAACACCACCAAAGCAAACCTTTTACACATTCCTATGGCTCAGTATTTGTAAAACAGCTAATGGATCAAGCCGCAGGACTTCCTAGTCGAACCACAGACAACGACAATGATCTAATACATATCGATTTTACAGAAGACACTGTTGAAAAAGCACTTATCCTTACGCAAAGTCTAAAGCCATCTCTATCTATTGGACCAGACGAATATGTGCCTATTTCTTAAAAAAGCTATCGCAACTGCATAAGCCACACCTCTTAGCAATAAACTTTGAAAAATCTTTTCAGGACCAGCTCTTTACCAAAACTAATAGTCACAAGCCATGTCATCCCCATCTGCAGAAAGGTAGATTCCCAGCGTAGTTGAAAATTAGCAGACCAATCTCCCTTATGCTGCGTCACCTGTAAAGTCCATGGAATCAATTATTTAACAATCCTAATCCTCCACGTTAAAACAAACAACCGTAACTCTCTAATAAACAATTTGGTTTCAGAAAAAAACTATCTTGTTAATCTGCAACTCTTACACTGCAAAAAAACATGTACACTACACAATTTTATCAGGGCCAAAGCATTAGACAACATTACATAGACTTTCTGTAATGCCTTTGATTCAGTGGTAAATGCACAAAACTACTCCTAAAACTAACTCTTATGGTATCCCTGGACACCGACCTAACTGGACAGAAGCATTCCTGTCCAAACGACAACAAATGGTCAAAATTGGGAGAGTCCTATCAAATTCTGTACCTATCAACAGCGTTGTCCCCCCAAGGCAGTGTTTTAGGACCAACTCTCTTTATACTCCTACATAAATGACCTCTGTGAATCATATAAAGATCAACTGTGGTCCTCTTCGGCATGATGATTGTAGAAGCTTTTCACACCACAGAACAACGATATACTGCTACCCTTTCAAAAGACCTTGACTATGGATCAGAATGATCAAACAAATGGCATCTTCAAACTCAAACAAATAAATGCTCTCGTTTTACATATTGCAGAAAAATCAGAAAATAAAATACAGGCTGAATGGGTCAAGACCTTGTTGATGATCCACACTCTGTCCAGGATCTGGAGTTCCTCATCTCGCAATGATCTGAGTGCTAGAGCCCACTGTAACTACATAGCCAAAAAAGCATTAAGAAGTTGTTTAATTCTAATGCCTACGTAGCAGAACTTGAAACTCTAGACCTAGAAAACCTAGAACTAACATCCACCTCCGGTCCGATCTAAATATAGTAATATAAAATCATACATTGCAATGTTCTAATCTGAAAATGAATACTTCAGCTTCAATGCATAACAATACATAGAGCATACATAGATACAAATTCAAAGGTTAACCCACACCAACTTGACTGCAAGAAAATACGATCCTTCAGCAACAGAATGGTCAATGTTTGGAAATAACTCTACCTACTGCTTGTAGTTTTTTTCCTGAACAGCCAAAAATTTTAACCTTAGACTGTCCCTTCTATTGACCTCACTCCCCTTCCTAAAAGGCGCTGTAGGGGGTGTTCATAAAGTGACAAAATCGTGCCTAACCAATCCTGTCCTACTGATTTATATTTTTCTTATAATATCTATCTCATGTATTCAAAACTATATTTTATTCTTATACCTGTATCTTGTAAGTGACGCGAAAATCAGCTAAATACTAAATATAATACTAAAATAGATATTGCAAATCTATAAGTTTTCGATGTAGAGCTAGGTAAGAATGCTGAGAATGGTATTTTCATCAAACTAGTCCTGGAATTAAGGAGCATTTTCTTTACTCAGCTTTATGAGAAAGCAATTGACTTCAGGTCACTCTGGAGGAATTAAAACCAGGATATTTGAGAAGATCCTTATACTTACCAAATTTTGGGGGAACAGAACACTCAAAAATGCAAATGATTTGCCTGTGCTTTAAATATTATTTGAGAAACTACTGTTACCTATGATTTGCTATCCAACTGTGGCTTCCTCTTTTCTTCTTCAACTGATGATATAAATTAAATAAGCTCATCATTTTTTACTGTAGAATTCTAGAGAAATGCCTTGACAGAAAAAATACTTGAGTGAAAATCTAATTTGTTCACCTTTGGAGAAAAAAGCATGTAGAACGATATGTGTGCTCAACAACCCTTCCTTTTTCCTTCTTTATTTCTTTCCTCACTGCCCTACATTATCACTCTCTTCTCCAAATTATTATTTCTGGTGGGCCTTAGTCCTGTAGGAGTTTTTAATGGGGTTCTAGAATTGTTCTTTGGTTTTGTATTGTAAGATTGGTCTCATGTGCATAAGTCATATTGACTATGGCAAGGCTCTATTAATGTATACTGCAATATTTGAGGTTGTAACTTTCCTATTGTGATTGTAAAGGTAGGTTTCTCTGTTTTACATGCCTTAATGTACAGCTTAATCATAATACAGCTTCCTGCAATAGCAGCAATATCCTGACATTTCTTTGTTGGATCACCTGCCTACGTAACTTTTAAATATGTAGAACATAAGTTTAAACATGCAGAGATTTGTTTATTTCATGTCATGGTGGTTTCCAATCTACAAAGGGATGTTTAGCAATCATCAGAGATTTTAATTCAGCAAAGCTTGCATAAGCATTTTGTAGGCAGAAAAAGAAAGCACAATTTTAGAAAATGGCCTAAGGCTAATATCAAATTGTACTGCCAAAAAATATAAACAGTGTAGCAACTGAAACTTAGATGTATTATTTCTAAGAGGTGCTCTTTTTCGTTTGGTTGAAGCAATCCTTTGCCCTCTCAGACAGACCATTCATGATTTGTTCAGAATGTAAGAGACTGCTAAGAAAGTGCCTTCAAGTAACAAATAGGCAAACACAATCCCTTCTTACTTATAAACAAGAGAGCAAAAAAGCTTTCAATAAGAATATTATATGTATTTTGTACCACAAAAATATGAAATCAAAGGCTGCCAGTAATTTTAGCTGGTGTTGGCCTTCATCTGCATCAAATTTTCACTAGAATCTAAGTTGTCATAATGGACAATGTGGTATGTGATCCAAACAATATGTTCTTTTATAATTGAAGCTGAATAGAAATTTTGTCAGCCGCAAAGTTTGTCTAAAGTCCAAGGTATTTTGCTGTGGCATTCAAGGTGTCATTGCGTTATGTTATTAATGGTTTGGAGTGCAGTGCCAGTGTTGGCTTCTGGTGAGGGCCAGGAGAAGCCTTTTTGTTGTTTTCTTCAAATAATTTTCAGAATAGGTTTGCCATTGCTTCCATCCTAAGGATGAGAGATAGGAATTGGTCAAGATAAACCAGCTGGATTTTGTGCCTGAGAAGGAATGGAACCTCACTATTTCCATTTCTACCTGGTGCTTTTTAACCACTTCACCAAGCTGGCTTCTAATGATCGGGTGTCAATCAATCACATCATGTGACATAAACGTGATATATCACATTTTTTGCCTTTGCAGATCTGGGTGGGCGTGGCCTGACAGGAGACATTTGGCCCCGGCCCAGTTTTGGACACGCCCCTTCTTATAGTCCTTTCTTATAGTTTTGGCCTAAATTGTCACAATTTAAACATTTGGGACAGGAAACACAATCTCAAATTTACATCATAACTCTTAACCGTTTTAACAGAGCCCTAGCCAATGCCCCCAATAAACCCAAACTATGGTTAAGATACATCGGATGACATATTTTATTTTTCCCCGCATGGAAAAAAAAACCTATACCAATTTCCTAACACATGTTATCAGACCAAGTTCCAAAGCCACACACACACAAAATCACAATTTCACCATGGAAACAGAAACAAACAGCTAGCCATTCCTAGATGTACTAATCTACAAAAAAAAAAAAAAGATGGCCACACTAGGACACAACGCAATAACGCAGAAAAAACACACACCAACCGCTACCCTCAATGCCCAATTCCCACCAATCATCCAGCACAGATAAAACTCTGTGGCCAAACCTAATTGCCAGAAAACCAAACGTTCTTGGCAGACAAGACCAGATAAAGAAATGAACTATGTACCCTGATTAAAGTTACTGACAGCCAACGGCTTCCACCAAAAGTAAATCACTGGCCTGAGTCCACAAAAATACACTGAGACATAATGGAGACCAAGAAGATGAACAGACCTGTGGAACAGCTGTCCTGCCCTAATAAAAATTATTACTTACAGACAAAATCAATAAGATACTACACAGGCCATCACATCAGACTGCCTTTCAAAACAGACAAAAAAATAGCAAGCCATCCTATAAAACCCCAAAGACAAAATTGACCTGGAAAAACCAAGCATATATGAAGGTCCCTCTGTGCATCATGCCTGGCCACAGACATTGGACAGACCAATAAAGAAGTAAGTATCTGCCCTGGGTGAACACAAAAATGCAGTAAAAAAGCTGGAACATACTTCTTCGCTAGGTCCAACACAGGAAAGCAAAAGTTCATAAGCATCGACTTCAATGGGCCACCAAACCCTAGCGCACTAGAGAAAACCACCAGCTACAGAATTACAGAGAAGGCCTAGAGATTGAAAAAAACCTGAAGAGCATGAATAGAAGAGAATGACCTCCACCAATGTCAATTATCTGGAAGCCTGCACTCAACAAACAAAAAAAGTCTGCACACCAACAGCCAGGCAAATACCTGGGCCAAACAGACCCCTCCCCAATACCTTCAGCTCAAACACACCCAACCCAGGCACCCAGATGAAAAACCTAGCTCCTAATAAATGAATACGCCATCGCTTTACTTGGAGCCCAACATTAAAGCCTCCAATACAGGAAAACACAATGTTGCCAGCCAATCAAGGACACAAAAAAAAAAAAAGCTACAAAAACAGACAGAAGATAATTAGAAACACCAATCAAGCAGAACACAGCAAACTCCAAAGACCAATAAACACAGACCAAGACTCCCAACCAATCAGGATGAAAGAAAAAACCATTCTGGCATGGCAGTAGGCTTGCACCAAATTTAAAACAGAAATGGCTGTGAAAATCTGACTCACAGACGAACACAATACAGAAGCCTGATTATGGCAGATGAGATTCTGCTGAAACGTTGCTACAACTTTAAAAGCACAAGTATAATGATGTGGGAAAATACCCGAACAAAGCTGAATACCATACATATATATACAGTAACAGTTTATTGGGAGATGATTGATAGATAGATAGATAGATAGATAGATAGATAGATAGATAGATAGATAGATAGATAGACAGATAGTAGATAGATAGACAGACAGACAGATAGATATTCAGTGCAAAGTTTGTCTAAGTCCAGTTATATATATATCCCATGTGTCAGTTAAAAAATAAAATTGGTCTGAGTAGCTTAGGAAATATATTCTTTTCTCAAGAGCACAGTGATATTTCAAAAGAGCCCTTGAAAATAGAACATGTTTTCTTCAGTGTATTTTTTTTTCTCCTTTACTTCAGGGCCTGCCCTCTTCTTTCGTTGTACCTTTCATGTAGGATTTAGTTGGTGTTAGCAACCGATAACAATAATCCCTAAACTGAAAGACACCTCAAATTGCTTTCCAAGAAGATTAGTGCTAAACTAGAAAAAATCAATTTGCATAACTGTTTCCTTTAAAAAAATCCAGACTCTATGAGCAATAAGGAACCTTAAAATATTGTCCTCACTGAGTACAAGATCTAATTAACAGATAACCTGATAAGATTTTAATGTCAAGCCATTATAAAACCGATTGGGTGAATTCAGATTTTTCCCCCTTAGTCTGGCCTAATTTGCTGTAAAATTGGTTCAAATTTTGTGATTTTATTTTCAATCACATAGGTTCAAATTCTGGTCCCTTCCCAGATGTCCTAATTTCTCTTGTACATCTTAATTTGCTAGCTTCTTGGATGTGATTAGTTACAGATTTCCAGGACCAGTTTGAACGATATCTTTTTAGACATTTTGCATATCATTTCTCCATAGCAGAGTCATGCTATTACAGAAATAATACCAGTAGCAACCGCTGAGAGTAGAGTCACTTTGATCTTAATAGGCCAGTTCAAAATGTAAAGGATATTTTTCCCCAACCAAACAAAACAGAAACAAAATCCAACAAACCAAGAAGATGTTTTCAGAAAAGTCTTGCCAACTGGAAGTGCAAATATCAATGGTATTCACAACACGGACCCACAATGAGATAAAAAGAGAATATTTTCACTTCAGAGCAGGCATGGCAGAGCTCTAAGGGGCAATGTCTTTCCTTTCCTTTGAAAGTCCAATAAAAATAAAATATATCATTATGAATAGACAAAAACAATTTTACAATATGCATTAGGATACTACAAGCATACATACAGATATCATGAAACAACTTTAAGCAGCAATAAAATACTGAACTTGAAGTCCCAAAAAAAGAGTTTTCTGGGAAAGGATTTTACTTCCCTTTCTCTAAAACACACACACTTGTAAACAAAAGACTAAATGATCTCCTTAAAAATAGAGTACATCCTCTTCTCATCCCTTTTTAAATGTCTAAAACAACTCTTTTTTTCTACCTGCTGCTTGATCCCTCTTTCTGGACTATCTGATCTAGCCCAGGTATCTTGGTTCTTCAAACCTCCATCCTTTCCAGTTATTTAACTGGGTGATTTTGTCAGCAGTGACACAATCAGCCTTTCTTTTTCTCTCTTCACATTGGTTGAATGTTGCCAACTGAGGCTCCTAATTCTTTTTCTCTCTCCTTCTTAGCTGTGGAGAGTGAAATCCCACCTGATGCTACTTTGAGAAAAAACTCATGCTAGTTTCTTACTTGTGAGTAATCTTTTTTTCTTTTATCTTTTTAAGATATCTCTTTCTAAGTTAACCTTTTCTTGTTTTTCTTTTCTTTCTTTTTTTTAGCTGTTGCTCGGGATTTCTGCTTGCTTACCTCCCAGATTCTTTCTCATAGAAGTCCAGCTCCAATTTTTTAAGCACTACAGTATATAAACAAGAAGCAAAATGCACACTGATCTTGCTAGTTGGGTAATGAAATGTCTGCAAGTAAAGTTCAGAGAACACAAAGAAGCCCACACTTCAGCCTTGAACTAAATACTCACACACTCTATCAGAATATGTGAGTACTAATCCCTATATTGATCCACAAATTCAAATAAAATTGATTCAATGTACACTAAGCCCTCTGCTTCTATCTCTAATATACATAGTTTAAGATTATACATACCAGTAGTTTATTTAAGTATTAATACTTGCAGAATTGAAACGTATTAGTTATTCACACCACATTTTTTGTATCACAATTCTGGTGTCATTTAAAAAAAGGTAATACACTTGCAAATATAGTTTATAACCTTTTAATACTGCACATTTCTACAGGCAAATGTCCTTTATGTAACAGAAGACATCAGACTGCTCAAAACCACTTAAACATTTAACAGCAAGAGGATAATATCTTACTAACATTTTTCTGCAAAACTATTGGGAGTGATCTAAAAATCTTTACAATTGCCTGGCAACTAATCTTATATACATCTAACATCTAGAATGCCAAAACAAGTGTTCTCATATTATTTCCCACATGGCTTTAGATGAATAATAAAAGCATGTTTTCGCCCCACCCCTTTCCTTAAGCTTGTCAAGGTAGAAATGAATGCCAATGAAAGTGGATGACCCTAGATTCTTAAGCTTGTTCATTTCGAATCTGCTTGGATTCTCAAAAGTTGCAGAGAAAGAATTGCTAACATGGTAAAATATGATTGGACAGTTTAAAACCAAAGATCTTATGGGTTATTAGAAAAAATATATTTTTAGATTCAAGAAAACTCCTTGATGACCCTAACAGCAAATAACCAGATTTAACTTCTGCTGTAGTGTTAAGCAGTTGATGTTTTTTTTAACTAAGGCAGAAAAAGGGGAAAAAAGACAGACAAGAAAGGGAAAATATATGAAGCACTTCTAGCAGTCAGTGAGAATTTTCAGGTTAACATATCCTAGCCCTCTTTTATGACATTCAAATATCAAGGTCAAATATCTGTAAGCTTATAAAGCAGGAGTAGAATTTAAATTTAATAAAAAATTAAATCCTAATGCACTGATGTTTACAACATATTGGTTCTGACGCCAATTGAATTGGCTTTCTTTTTGGTCTGTATCCATAGTAGCTAAATCACGACTGAGAGCCAATTCCTGAATAATGGGTCAATCATTAGAAGAATTGTGATTTCAACTTATGTTGGACTGAAGCATGAAATTTTGTGGCCTAGTATTCCATGACTTCTATTATAATTTTAAAAAATATTGGATGGAAGAGTATAATGAAAGATTTGCCAATGGTATAAAAGAAGTAAAAGGAGGGCTTATGTTGATGCTATACAGGGTCTTTAGAATCTGAAAAATTATGATGCAAATTTGATTGATGATGACCTTCAAGTCTTCTACTTCATAATGATTAACTGACCATTTCTTTTTATTTACTCCCCCTCCCCATACAAGTGGATTGGAAACCATTCACTAGTTCTGGAAAATGAAAAAGAAAAATATGGTTTTTATACCAACCCCCCCAGCACTATTATAAATATCACAATATTGAATACTAGTTGGAGAAGTCCCAGTAAGGTTCATCTAACAGGTACAGGCAAACTATTGTGGATATTCCAGAAAAAATCTGGGGATCTAGGGCATATGACTTAGACCAGGGCAGTGGTGGGATTCAGAACAAATTACTACCAGTTCTGTGAGCATGACTTGGTGGGCATGGCAGGGGAAGGATACTGTAAAATCTCCATTCCCATCCCACTCCAGGGGAAGGATACTTCAAAATCCCATTCCTTCCCCACCCCACTAACATGCTTTTCAGCTCCATTCTCCTGTGGANTTCTCCTGTGGAGAGCAACAAAAGAAGACCCAGCCGATCAGCTGGGACTCAGGAGGCAGAGAATAGATGGGGGTGGGGCCAACCAGAGGTAGTATTTGCCAGTTGTCTGAACTACTTGAAATTTCTGCTACTGGTTCTCTGAACTACTTAAAATTTCTTCGACTGGAAGAAATTCTCCAGAAGTTCTTCAGAAGTTCTCCAGAACTGGTCAGAACCTGCTGAATAACACCTTTGGAGCAAGGGTGTAAAACTCAAGGCCCGTGGGCCAGTTCCGGTCCTCAGGTTAGATCTGGCCCATGGGGCCAACCTGGAAACAGCAAAGGACCAGCCCATGGTGCCTCTGCCAGAAAAAATGAAAAAAAACAAAACAAAAGGAGAAATGTTTCCCCTTTTGTATTTGAACATGCAAGAAGGGGAAGGAAAGAAGAAAAGGAAAGAGGAAAGATGAAGAAAAAAAGGAAAGATGGTAACAGAGCAAGGAAGAAAAAATAAAGAAAGAGGGGAAGGAAGAAGAAAGAATGAAGAAGGGAAAGAAGGGAGGGAGGGAGGGATGAGAATGAGGAAGGGACTCAGTCTTACCTTAGCACTTGGCCACCAATGGTGCCCCCGACACAAGTCCCGTATCATGCCCACCATGGTCAGACCCAAGCCCTCTGAGGTCAAAAACAACCCTAATGTGGTTCTCAGTGAAATTGAATTTGACTCCCTGACTTCGAGCAATCAAATAAACTTTTAGTGCTTTCTTGAGAAATGAATTAAAGAAAATCCTTATTCCTGTTTTACCATGTTTTATAAACTCAATGCATTCCTCCATTTCCATTGCATTCAAAAAAAACAGCTTACTAAATATTTTTAGAAGGAGAAGAATCCATGATGAAACATGATGAGAAAATATTATGTTTAGCTATATTTTTGCCACATGGTATGCAGGTATGTAAAGGATGAAGTTGTGTTACAAAGCTGCAACATATTTTTGGTTGCTTGTTCCTCCTTGCCTTCCTATGAATACCTGTGTTTAGATATTAGTAATATATTTCTGTCCACAGAATGAACTAATCAAATTTTCTAAGTAATCTTTCAAAGTTTGAAAAGGGAACCTTATTTGCAACAAGCCAGATTTCCTTTAAAAATTGAGGTTCTGGGATAATTAAAAGAGATATAGTAAGAAGCTTCACTGATATATTTTAGCATTACATAGAATTTCCTATCTCTTAGGCAACTTCAAAAATTGCACTGGTGTGTGTATATTTGTTGGCATTGGAGTTGAATTAATATTACATAGTATCCTTTGTATCCTGCCCATCTCAGAACAATTATTAAAATGAATTATAATTCACCCAATAGCCCAACTGAAGATACATGAGAGAATTTATCCAAAGTAAAATTCAAGCCAACACATGGTACTATATTATGATAGCAGGATTAGTCAAATGAATGCCACTGCCAGCAGAGGTGAATGTTATTACGTTGGTAATTGGTTTAAGACCTAACTGATTCCATCCTGAATTTATCTTTTTTAAAGGAATCAAAAGAAAGATAAGGTAAAATGAATTTGTGATGTAATTTACAAAAGGCAACAAAGAGAACAGTGTTTGCCTTGCAAATACAGAACAACAATTGTGTGTCAGCCTCTTCAATAAAATCTTTTTTATATATTTCCCCCTCCAAATTAGAGTCATGTTAAAAATATTCTCAGATCCTGTACCAACAAAAATCAGGTATCCAACACATTATACTTCTGCCTAGATTAATTACATATATAGGGATTAATATTACTAATTGAATTGAATTAATTTACATATGAATTACACTAAAGTAAATATATGTCCCATCCATGTGGATTGCACGTTGGGCACCAGCGGTACTTGGGTAATTTAGATCTGGCTTATAGGAGACCTGAGAATGCAAAAGAAAGCAGGTTTAAGATCTATAACAGTATACCAAATAAATGAAGGACTTAACTGACTGATCAGAATATAAGGATTGGGTACCATCTGGCATAACCTGACCATAATTTGATTTTTAGCCATGGTTAGAATGGTCTTTTGGAGTGCAAAGAATGTCCTTAAGAATGGGCAAACTTTTTATAGTTAGGAATGGGCACATTTTATTTAAGCTATTATTTAAGTTAGTCAAGGACTACAATGACAATGTCAGAAGGATCTGCAGGGTTGGCCAAAAATAGTCAAGACAGTTGTGATTGTACAACTGCCTTCTTTGTATAATGATGGGACTCTGGCTGGAGGAAGAGCTGTTGACCTTTGGGATTGGTCACCAGAGAGCAAACAGAGGGACCGGCACCCACTTGGTCAAAGCAAACTGACTCAAATGTAAATGGACCTCAAAGGGTGTAGAGGTTGTCATGTTTCCTGGCACTCGTTTGTGGTTCCACAAAGGTTTACCGAGCAAAACAGAACATAACTCATTCCTCGGTGAGCACTAAATTCAAAAGCGCTCTATTTAAAAGCGCTCAATGATCTGTGATCTAGTAAGGACCCATCCTTACTAGTAGGTAAGGCGGTGGGGCTCACCAGTACCGGGGCTCTATGATCATCTTTGCAGGGTGGTGAGACGGTGAGATTCATTCCATCCTTACAGAGTGGTGAGCACTGGGAGCTGTGAATAGGTCTTCAGACGTTTGCAGCCAGGGTGTGAAGCAGACTGCTTCCTTGCCGCTCCTCCTTCCCTCTTCACCAAATTGCTAATCTGGGCTCCCTCTTTAAAAGGACAGTAACTTTAAAAGGACAGTAACAGTAGGGAAGTATTGTTATAACTAAACTCCTGTGAAGATTGGAAGCAATTTTATTTCCTGTGATAGAAGCAGAAGCATATTGACATCAGGAGCGAATGCTCAATACAAATCTGAGTAAAATTCTCGTAAAAATATAAACTGTTCAAATTGCCAGTACAAGACTATCTATGTGCCTCTTTCTCTTAAAAGCAACAAACTTTGAAAGTGTATTTAAATTAACTAGGAGGGGGGCAGAAATCCCCATTCATCAAGGGAAAACAAAACAAAAAAGTTTCCTGTTTGCCTCTCCAGTGAATTGTTCTGTTTTCCTCTGGTGAAGAGGGGCCAGGGAGATCCCCCTTCAGCATTCTTTGCATCTACATCTCAAAAACTCATTCTACCAAAACAAGAAGAGAGTTGTAAACCTTTTGCTCATTATTGTGTTCAAACAGGTCAGGAAGAAGAGACCTCCTGCCAGTCTTATTAGGGTTATAAACTATTCTCAGATATCAGCAGATAGCAAGCAAGCAAAGCAATAACCCTTTTACTTACTAACTCCAATACTACTTCGTTCTTCATTATCTCAAAAAGCCAATTTCTTTAAAATAATTAATTTTTATCACAATGATCAATTGATTTATTGTTTTTTTGATTAGTATTCATTGAGTTTTTAGTGCATATAGTATTAATTACTTGAATTCTGATTAGTAAAATCAGTGATTTAGTGGAAATTAATGACCAGTGTGTTTAGTAATTACTGTAAAAATTAGCGCTTGTTTGTTCCTTAGCAAAATTATTTCGATATAGAGTGATGTTGAATAAACCAAATTGATTGAATTGATTTTTAGTAATAAGTTAACCTTATTTTTTGATTTGTTCTCTAACATATCCAATTAACATTTATTGAATTGCCCAACACTTCATAAGTAAACCTGTCTGCCTATCACTTAATCAGCTATTTGTAATTGATTTACTATACTATTGCCACGTTGACCATGCCAGCCAAAACTCCAAAACAAAAAAAAAGAAAAATTAATCTCTTACCAATGACCTCCCAGACTCCCTGCAAGGTCTTCAGATTTCTTGAAACCATCAATGAAATGCGAATATTTACATCAAATGCTGCCTATGATGAATCAATCTAGCCCACCCTGCCTGCGCTTAAACGCAAACAATAGCTAGTCTGATGATGAGTTAAAATATTTCAAGATACATTCTTTTATATATGTCATTCATTTCTCTAAGCTAAACAAACTGACTACCCTACCTGACAGAGTGAAGCATAACACGTTACTAATCATCATAATAGTCAAGAACAGTATAGCAACACATTTTAACAACTATTACAAAGCAAGCCCTTAAATATCTCTTGAAAAAAAATACAGCACAAATAAGTGAGTACCTAGTCAGCTCAAAAAATCAAACTCCACAACCACACCACAACCAAACTACTCAATACAATCACACTACAACCAAAAATAGAACCACCAAACCACAGCCCACAAACAAATTTCTATCCTTCAAGATAATCTCCACAAATTAATATGCTTCCTTTACTCATTAGAGACACTATGAAATGAACAGAAAATTGTCAAATGCCATCTTATTGTTCTCGAAGGACACCGAATGAATCAGACAACATCACCAAGAGTTTCATGATTATTCATAAGCAACTCAATACAACAAAAAACATTCTCTCCTGAGATATCATTGGAAATAACCAGAGTAGCCCTGGGTGCCAAACACGAATGACGGCTCTGTGGCCCCAAGATGTTGTAGAGTTGTATTGCAAAATGAGTCCAACAACACAATTCATTTCATAAAATTAAATGCCATTGAAAAAAACCAAATCCCAACCATTAAAAAAACTTTGCTCAGACCAGACTTCATCCATACTGCCAAAGAAATACGCTCCCGTGAACTTCTAATCTGTCGTGAAAGAATTCAAAAACCATCTAACAATGGAGAAAAGGACCTATACATTGACTCAGAGCTGATTGCATCAAAAGAAAGTTACACAATCCACAAACTTTCTGCATTCTAACCCCATCCCATTCCATCCAACATCCACCTCAAACTAGGCCACGCATGTCCCCTAAACTACCTCTATTCCAACCACAACTGGCCTTAATTGCAAACTACTCAATGCAGGAAGCTTTGTTAAATAAAAAATACCTGAATTTCTGAATTCAACATTATCATTTGTCTGTGAAACATGGCTCATTGCATCTCTCCCTGACTCCATTGCCACAGAAAGAGACTATCATGATTTACTTGAAATCAGATCGGAAATCCAGTAGAGGAGGTGGTTTGCTATCTTCTATAAAATGTCCTACAGGCTAAAAAATATCCCAGCTTACCCAGGGAGCTTTTATTTTCCTGGGAACCATTATTCTGTGACTGTCCTAATATCACATTTCGGTTCTTCTATGTTACAGAGCCCCTGATTATGACATCGAAAATGCAAACAAGATAAATACACTATACCATGGGCAACATCCTGCCCACATGCTTTTATCTGATTGTACTTCAATCTACCTCATATAACGTGACCTTTAGAATGTAAACAACTGGTAACCCACACATGCATAACTTCTACAATGCTGTAACAATCTGGCGACTAGAACAACTTGGTAACCAACCAACACTGAACTTAAACAACTGCCTTGATCTCATCTTCTGCAATAGTTTGATTCAATTTTACAGAATACACATTAAAGAACCCTTTCCAACAGGACCAGAAACATGATTGACTTTTTGTCTCAACATATATCCACACAAAAATCATCACAACCAACGAATCCCCAATTACTAACTTCAAAAAAAGGCAAACTATGAATCTTATAAAACAACGATCTGCTGCATCCCTTAATTGGCAATTTCTATTCTCTGATCAATACTATAGAGACCATGAAAAAATACATTTTAATTGAAGTCAAAATAGTCATTCAAACTATATGTACCATTAACAACTCCCAAACCAGAAAAAACAATTACCCATACAATAAGGGAAGCTTACAATCCAAAAGAAATTCACTTTGGACAGAAAAACAAATTCTGGTCAGGTTGCCAACTTCAAAAGCCGTTTTAAAAATTTTAAACAAAAAGTTTGCCCACCAATAAAAATTAATTGCACCAATTATCACATTAAACAAGAAGAAACCTTCCACACACCAATTCTACCTGTGCTTTCTACAATTTTGTAAATAACAAACTAAAAGACTTAAGATCCATCCCACCCTGAAAGGACCTAATTTGGTAAAGACTGCAACGACGACACTATGAAAGCCAACCCTCTTTAAACACATTCTTGGCTCCAGATTTGTAAACAGCCAATGATCAGCCCCGATTATTTCCTAGTCGAAATCACAAACAACTACAATGATCTAATACATATCGGGATTTTACAGATAGACAATGTTGAAAAAAGCACTACACAATCTAAAACCATCTCGTGTCTATTGATCAGAATGGGAATCGTGCCTACTTCGTAAAAAAAGCTATCCACTGCCATAGCCGAAACCTCTTTTGAAAAATCTTTCGGACCAGCTCCTTGCCCAAAACTATGGTCACAAGCCACAGTCATCCCCATTTTCAACAAAGGGAGAACCCAGCCTAGTTGAAAAAATTACAGGACCAATCTCTTTATGCTGGCATCACCTGTAAGTCATGGAATCAATGATTAAACCAATCCATCATCTCCATTTAGAAACTAAAAACTCTCTCTAAGAAACAATTTGGTTTTCAGGAAAAAACTATCCTGGCAATCTGCCAACTCTTAACTGCAAAAACATATGGGAGCTACACAACGCTATCAGGGCAAAGCAATAGATGCAATCTACATGACTTCTGTAAGCCTTTGATTCAGTGGTAAAATGACAAACTACTCCTAAAACTAACTCTTATGGTATCCCTGGAACACCATACATAACTGGACAGAAGCATTCCTGATCAAAACAGACAACAAATGGTCAAAAAATGGGAGAGTCCTATCCAAATTCTTACCTGTCAACAGTTGGTGTCCCCCAAGGCAGTGTTCATAGACCAAACTCTCTTTTTTTTTCATACTCTACATAAATAGACTTCTGTGATCATATCAAGAGCAACTGCATCTCTTCGTCATGATGTAAAGTATTCAACACCACAGACAACACTGCTGCCCTTCAAAAAGACCGTGATATGCTAAAGAATAGTTGTAATCAAATGGCAACTTAAATCTCAACAAATAAAGCTCTGCCTTACATATTGCCAGAAATAAAATCAGAAAATAAAATATAAACTAAATAGTCAAGACCTTGTTTTGATGATCCAAACTCTGTCAAGGATCTGAGTACTCATCTCAAATGACCTTAAGTTGCTTAGGAGCCCACTGAACTACATAGCCAAAAAGGCGTGAAGAGTTATTAACCTTAATCTTACGTAGCTTTTTCTCTGTAATATTACAGTAATAACTAGAGCAGTTACAAGACCATTTCCTAGAACCAATACTTGAATACAGCTCATCAGTCTGCGAACCACATTTTACTAGTCTTCTATTATTAAACACAGTGGAGAAATCCAGAAATATTTCATACAACAAGAGTTCTCCAACTCTCTACTCATTGCCAGAATACCTTTATGCACCAGCTTCAAAATTCTAGACCTAGGAAAAGCTAGAACTATGCGCCGTTTCGGTCCGCATCTATAAGTATGGTAATTAATCATACATTGCAATGTCCTACTGTCAAATGAAGACTTCAGCTTCAACCATAATAGCACAAGAGCAAATAATAGATACAACTCAAGGTTAACCACACCAAACTTGATGCAGAAATACGGACATCAACAAACAGGTGTCAATGTCTGGTCAATGGATTGTGTTGGTTTCTTCCCCAGAGCCCAAAACCTTATAACCTTAGAACTGTCTACTATTAACCTCAGCCTCTCTTCCTAAGAGGGTCTGTTAGGGGGGCATGAGCACACCAACGTGCCTACCATCCCTGTCCTATTGTTTCTTTTATTTTTTTTTATTTTTTTTTCGTACATGGATCCATGTATTCATAACTATTTCTTTTACTTATACCATATCTTGTAAAGCAATTGACAAAATAAAATAAATTAAATAAAATAAAAAACTAATGGCCCTGTTCCTATGTATGGAGTGTCATACAGTGTTCCAGGCGATGAACAATCAAATTCACAGTTAAGAGTTAATTAATTATTGCTCATGCATGTTTACAGGATCTTCCTTAAAGCTTTGCTTGCTGGGCCAGAATAGTAAAATGCAATTCCAAGAAGGGTCAAACCTCCTTTTGTGCCTGCATAAAATTTAAAGACTTGACTCCTCTCTTTGGCTCAACAGTCTTGTCTGGTGTGGGTCGTGGTCGATTGGCATGGTGCCCATGTTGGTTTTCTGGATCCTTCCCAATACTGACTTTTTTTTTTTTTAACAGATCTTCACCACTCCATAGATGCTGCTAGTATGGCCGCTAACATACTAGTAGGTAAAGTTACAGAGTAAATTAGCCTCTTCTATACCTCCTGCCTGGGCTATTTGTAAATTACCATGAGGAAGTGATTGTGAAAGAATGACAGGATTTTCCCTTTTTTTCTCTCTGTTACAAGTAGGATTAGGGTTCCACATAGATTAAGCTTTCTTGTTCAAGATGACTGAAGGTTTTTATTCTTGCGTGTGGAAAAAAGAGGATACAGCCGCTGTCGGACATTCTCTGTTGTTGTTTTAAAAAACATCACTATTTTGTCAGTGATTTCATCATCACTGCCAAGAAAATAATGTATTGTTCCTGTCGTTTTATTACCCTGGTGTAAAATGGACTTTATACATGTCATAATTACTGGGTGAACAATATAAATTATGTGTCCAGTTGTGTTGGCATTTTAATGCTCAAGCTCCCAAGGGCATTGGATGTGATGTTATGTTATGTACTACAGACAGTTGTGAAATTTATGCTTAGAACAAATGTAAAAGCAGTCTAGATTTTGTTTACGTTATTTTAATTCATTTCATCTCTACTAAAATTTTGCTGGGAAGATATGTTCTAATTCTTGCCAATTTTGCTTCGTTGTGCACTCAACAGGACATGAAAAAAAAAAAGCAAAATATCTGTGCTTGTATGCACAAGTGTAAGCGTGGTTGCTTGTGCACACACACACACACAACACACACACACACACCACCTCCTCTCCTATGAAATGCATTTACTTTTTTTAATCAGAACCTACTTAATTTGATTTCCTTCCACCCAGATTTCATCTTTAGTTGAATTTTTACCATTAATAATGCAGATAGAAAGGGTAGGGGGTGCAAAGGCAAAATAAGAGGAAAACCAAGTTTTTTCATCTAGACCGTCCCATGTCACCTCCCGATTAATTTCTCATTTTTATCTTTTTATTTTTAAAAAAGAGGCCACAAAATTGCTGTACATAAAGTAAATATAATTAAAATCATGATATGGTTATGTTCAGCCCTGGTTTATTATAGATTATGTGTGAAACAAGAATGGGCACTACTGCAAGTTTACAGAATTTTATTTGTTTATACCCATATAGACCATTCGTAATCTTGCTGCTTTCCCATCATATATAATTTTTCTAACACTTGTTTACCAGTTTGATGCAGTGCCACAGTTCATTATTTGTTCATTATTGATTAGCAAAAGGAAAGCCTTGAAGAGAAGACTAGTCAGCAAGAAGAAACAACAATTTGAAACTTCTTGCATCCAATCTAATCATCTATCTCATTTAAGTACCCAGCCTTCCTTTTACTTACTTTTACTTTGTTCATCCAACTACTCTACCCAATTGGAAATAATTAATACATGACTTTCGATAAGCATAAAAAAAGTAATTTTAATGCATATGGGATTTACTTTCCTTAAATTTAGTGATTTAATGATAAGGGGGTGGGTGGAGAGATATTACAACGAGCTTCTATTATCCAAGCACATTATTATTTACGGAGAAAAACTTTCAGCAAAAAAGGTGTAATGGTTAAAGGAGGAAGCTTAAATTGTTTTCCTTACCATTTCTGTCCATTGCTAGTACGGTACAAACATTATTTCTGTTGAGATGATGAGAGGTAATCTTTTAACCTGGAAAAAGATTCTTTAACCCATGGGAAATTATGGGTTAAATTGTGGATTGAGAAAAATCCATATGTTTATCTTAGTTACAAAATAATCAAGAGTCTTGTTTTCTATGTATAATCTTACATATCGCAGCTCCCCTGCTTCAGGTTATGTAAGACCATACAAAGGAAACTCTCCTATGAACGCTTTCAGATTACAAAGCATTGCGGACAGCATGGGTGCCACCCAATGACAGACAAAAACAAAAACAAAAAAATTGTCAAGTCCCTTTTCTCCATACAAATATATTATTCACCCCTTCAACCAGTTAAAGTAAACCAAATGCCACTTTCAAAATAAATGTTAAAAGAAACTAATGCCATTCCAAAATCAATAATTGTTAAAAAGAGTATCTGTGTCCAGAAAAGTAATATTTGACAAATTGAAAACAGCGTTCCAGCATAATATTATAATAAGTGGCCATTGCCTTTATCAAATGCTTCAGAGAGGAATGAATATTCTGTTCAATCTTTATAAAACCAAAATACGTTCCAAAGGTATAGTTTGTTTTATTTATTTTTTTTATTTGCCAATTGCTTACAAATAATAGATAAGTAAAAACCATAGTTATGAAACATAGAACATATAATGAAAAATAATGATAATATTAAATATATTAAATATAATATAATAATATAATGAATATAATAATATAATAATATAATATAATATAGAAATATAATATATATATAAAGTATATATTAATAAATAATATAATATAAATAATATAATAATTATATAATATAATAATAATATTAATATAAATATAAATATATATATATAATATTAATATATATATAATAAATATAATATATATAATAAATATAATATAAGATATAATAATATTATTATATATATAGCCTTTGCCCTTTCGGTCCAATCAGTCTCCTGCAAAGCAGTTCTGTTCACAAATGACTGCTACATTTATGCAAATGGCTTATCCATGCAGATTTGAGTCAGCCAGTGAGAGAATCAGATGTCAAAGGGAAAAAGGAAAGCATTGACCAGCAGACTCTCTACAATTAACTTCGTCTCCACTGACAAAAGCTCCTGAATGTAAGAATTGTGATGTTCATCTTAAAAAGATTGCAGCTGAACAGTAACAATCCTCCAGGAAAACATCAACTAGATAAGGTCACAAAGGAGAAGCCTTCACGATTTTCTGGGGATATTATATTCATTCTAGATTTCTCTTTTAACCCACATACACATCAATTCGTTGTACATGAGAAGAATGCCTATAGAAATTGGTGGAGATCATTTTTTTTTACTACCAGTTCTGTGGCGGTTCTGTGGGGTGGCAGTGGAAGGATACTGTAAAATCTCCAGTCAGTTGACATTTTTTGCCGATTTTCCAAACTGCTCAAAATTTCCCACTTACCAGTTCTTGATTGAACTGTCAGAACTCTGCGAATAACCACCTCTGACCTATAAAAAATCAAATAAATTAAACAATAAAATTAATCATTATTGAATGAAATTCATAATCTAATTTTAAATATGATAAAAGGGGTACATAATAAATAGAATAAACAAAGTTGAAGGCCTTGATCTGCAGTCAACCCCTATTAGGCAGAAACTATACAACACTTCAGACAAGATTATCCCAATTCTTGCTTGAAACTTCCTCTGTTGGAGCATTAACAACCTCTGGAGGCAAGTTGTTCCAATATACCTTGTTCTAACTATCAGGAAATTTCTCCTTATCGTCTAGTTGCTTCTTCGCTGATTAGTTTCCACTCATTGGTCTTTGTCTTGCTCCAGGTGCTTTGGAATAGCTTGATCTCCCCTCTTCTTTGTGCAGCCCCTGAATATATTGGAAGACTTGCTATATATCACCCACCTACCTTCTTCTCATCAGAAGGACTAGGAATACACGATAGCAGTGTTCCAATATTTCCCCTTGAAAATGCCACACCAGTATCCTAATCATCCTCCAAAACTACTCCAGAGTTGCAAGCTTCTTTACAGGCTCAAGGTCACAGATTGTGAAAAATCCCTTCATACAACTGAAATGTTACTGCATGCCTTTGTGTAATCCATTCCTTTGAAAATTTTCTTTGGTAGATCTTACTTGCACTTCTAGATTAAAAGGCTAAAACATGCGATAAATTCTGCAGTTATCCGCGATGATTTAGTTGCACTAAGTTTACATTCACACCAGGATTTTCAAGAGAAGTGCAATTACATATTTTTCCATAATTCTTTCTCCCCTTGATGTTAAGATGCATTAAATATCCTGCATAAACAAAGTCTTTTTATGACTGGTTCGATTCCAATATGCACCAAGGCAACTGTATACAGTTTATGATTTATGCTATATAACATGCTTAAATTAAAAGAGGTTTTGACATGAAATAAGAGAGACCTCTCCCCATTCTCCGATATCGTATACTATATCGAGTGTATTCTAGACCTACTTCTCTGATTTAATCTGTATAAAATATTTTACTCTAAATGCAGTCAGTTATATAGTATGTGAAACTTCAAAGTGAGCAGGAACTTATTCTCACAGATCAAAAATTCTCCGTTCTTAAGAATTCGGAATTAGTAATAAACCCGTAGCTAGATAAAATTTAATGGATCAGAAAAAAGAACTACTAAACTAGATTTTAAATTGTTACTTGAAGTAGAATTAGAAGAAGAATAGTAAAAGGAAATTATGATTGCTTGAGTAGGGGAATGTAGGAGTAATATCACTTATAAGAATGTGAAAAGTCTGGGAAATAAAATAAGATTACATGAATTGCAGCAACAAAGAAAAATGCATATAACTGTTTTATAGATGGCAATCTTCCTCCTTCTATATTGCCGAAGGTGTGCCCCAAATATTCCAAAATGTTGAAATGTAAAGAAAGAGGGGAACTATTTTTCCACATGTTGGTGGTCATGCATAAAGGCCTAAAATGATATGAAGAGAATAAGAAATTGCGTAGAAGATATACTAAAGAACAGATTGACTAGGGAAGTTTGACAAAAAATATCAAAAAAGCAAATATATTTCCCAATAACATATATTAACCAGCAGAGTTGGCTTTTGCTCAGTGTTGGAAGCCATCAACAGATACCTACAAAAGAGATGATTATGCCAAAAATTTTCAAACTGGCGCAGAAATGACAGAATAACACTTAGCTCTAAAAAACAAGAAACTCAAATTATATAATAGCGGAATTTGATATAAGTGTTTAGAACAAAGATTAATTTTATAATATACGATTGGAAAGAAAAGTAAATTATATGATATGTATAAATTTTGTAAGATAAAGTTTTAGAGAAGTAAACGCAAAGGAAAGAAAAGATTCATCAACAACATGTCGAAAGTAAGAAATTTTTAAAAATCTCTTTTCTGTATTCTATATTTTCTTTCTGTTTTTTTTTTTTGTTTTCCGGTCCTCTTTCCCATCCCTTTTTCCCTCCCCCCCTACTCTTCAATTATGTACATGTTATTATGTTGTGTTTTTTTTTTTAATTGTAAAATCAATAAAATTTGTTTAAAAAAAAATTCTCCTGCATCTCTGGGGAAACTCTCAGTTGTCTTCTCCAAATTCTAAATCAGAAACTTGGACTCTTTGACTAAAGAAATATATGCAGAACTCACTGTGAATACTTCATGGATGCCAATCCCATGTGAGAATCAACTTGAAATTATTTATTATTTTGTACCCTGATTGAAATCAATACTGCCAATTAGTGCTATCAGTTCTTTTCATTTCAAAAAATGAAATTTCTTTTCATTTCATTTTTTTTGGATCTGGAAAAGTACAGGATTAAATAGTCACTGTCTTCATTGTAATGCTATTCAAATATTCTGTTCTGAAAGCCTGATAAATCACTTTTAACCTGTATCTCTAAACACAATAAGTAGATATATGAACACTATGCTCACAAATAACTTTAAATAATATTAAGGTGTTAAATGGATTGTCTATTAACCAAAAAACCCTTCCTGGCTCCTTCATAATGTGTTCTCTCTAATTGTCTCTTCCAGAGTCTCATATAGCTGGCTGCTCACTTTTCCCCTCCTAGGTTAGTCTTTCAATTCTTCTCATCTCCATGTCACTCAAGTGTCTTCATCCTCTTGAGATAGATCTCCAGGCACTTCTTGACTTGTCTCTTTACATGTAAAACTTCCAACTCTTTCACAGTTCAAACTGGCTCAGTAGCCACCCATTGCTGTGTGTTCTTTGCACAAAGTCTAGTACTTCTTTTTCCTTACATCTTGGTCATGAGTAATCTTTGTGCCAAGGCTTTCTACCTCTTAGTTCCATTATTTTTCCCAAATAATTTTATTAAATATTATAAAATTAAAAACTATTATGAATGAAAAGAATGATAAAAAAACAGAATGAAAGTTAAAGGGGAAAGATGTAAAGAATAGAAATGTTTAAAAAAGAAAACTAAGAATATAGTAAAGAAAAATAAATATAAAAGGAGTGNAATGTTTAAAAAAGAAAACTAAGAATATAGTAAAGAAAAATAAATATAAAAGGAGTGTCAAACCTCCACCACAAGTATAAGCAACTTTTTTTTTAACCTCCTCTTAAATTACAACAAAATTATTTTTCGTATTTATAAACAAACACATAAAACATTGTCATTTCTGTCCTGGAATTAGCAAAAGTCCATCAAGGGTTCCCCAAAATAATTATATATTTTGTAACCTTGATCCAATAAAGCAACATTATATTCCCTCTTGTTATTTCTAACAGTCTTAATCTTTAATCCATTTAAATAACATTCTAGAACTTGATTTCTTTTATTTCTTCCTTGTTCTTTCTCATAAGATCTTTCAAAGCTTTAAAATCATTTTTAAGTAAAATATAGAAAAATTATTCAGGTCACTCTCTTGGTTTAGAATATTTTGCACCATTGAAACCCTTAATCAAGTTTATGTGTTTTTTCTCCATTAATTAATTTTGTTAGTTCCCTCTAATGTCTAGCTTTTAAAATCTTATTTTATTGTATATTAAAAAACAATAAAAACAAAAACATTATCCCATTTGGAGGATTTTTTAAAATTAATTTTAAAGTCTTTTTTAGATTTGTCTGTTCCTTGTCCCATTTGTAACTTTCTAAAAACAAAATTTTAATCAATCTTTTCCTATTTATTTGCTTTTTTAACTACAAGTTCTTAAGCTTGTACTTAAATCTTTCTTTTGCTAAGGATTGAAGACACGCTCACCTGGTGGTTTCAAAATTGTTGACCCAAAGGTTTCTGGTAGCTGAAAAGTAGTTAATAAGCAATTTCCAATGGTGAGTAGGAAAGCAAGTATGCAAACTTAGTCCTTTCAAAGGTACTGTCCATGGTTTGAACAAGATGAATATCTTTTTTGTCTCTCAGTGCTCACTGGAGACCTCTATCTTGTAGCCTTAAACAACTCTCTGTTGTATTTGTAGGAAATTTCTCATCCTATCCTTGTCCAATGAGGTCATAGTTGTTTTCACTATGGTGGTGAGTTCCACTTTTCATGGAGCCATCTCCAGTTCATTATTCTTCCTCTGGAAGTTGCCTACCCAATTAGTTTCAAATGCCCTTACTTTCTTAGTTTTCCTTTTCTTCTTGAGGTCTTATATATGTATCTAAGCTTTCTCTCTGCAATTTCCAAAATCCCTTTCTCCCTTGGCCATAAGTTATAACCCTGATTCAGTAGTTCCTATAAAGAGAAAAACTTTATTGTTTTTTTCCACCAACTATATTTCAAATTACTTGCCCATTTTAGAAAACCATGAAAAACCTTTCTTGACTTGTATCAACTTTACTGAAATACACTGGATTGCACATTGATAATACAGATACAGGCATCTGTTTCAAATAATGATGCTAAAATGTCAAACATATGTTGTGATATCTCAGTGCAAGTTCTTCCCATTTATACTTGTTTTCCAACATAGGATACAAGAACTTAAAAGGCAGAATTTTGTATTCTGCTATTGCTATGTGTTTTATAATTTTTCCCTCTCACACCTAAGAATCTGAAGGTCTGGTATAGGATGTTTGGACTAAGAAAAATACTGTGTTTCTAATATTTCAAGTTTAATTTCTTAAAATCTGAAACACTTCATAGTTTAAGGGCACTTTGATGAGAAGCTATTTATTTATCCATGGTGGCACAGTTGTTAGAATGTGATATTGCAGGCTAACTCTACCAACTGCCAGCAATTTGATCTTGACCAGCTCAAGATTGATTCAGCCTTCCATCTTTCAAAAGCTGGTAAAAATATGTTGTTGGGGAAAACATATTGTTGGGGGAAAACATGCTGACTCTGTAAACTGCTTAGAGAGCAGTTTAAAGTAAAGCACCATGAAGTGGTATGTAATCTAAGTGCTATTGCTAAGGGCTATCTAATTTACATAGTTCTCTCACAAACAAGTGACTATGAGTAGCACACATCTCAGATTCCCAAACATCCCAAACATTCTTTGACTGAAGACAACCAATTATCAGAATGAAGGGATCTTAAGAGCCATCTTTTGAATCTGTTTTTCAAACGTGCCAAAATATATGAATGAGAAAAAAGGAAAAAGATGGTATCTAAAATACTTTGTGTATTAGAACAGACCTAACTAAAGTCCATTTAAAAATGCCATTGACCCATTTTTCTCACAGGTTGGCATAGGGTTCTCCTGCATTGTCTTCAACTTATGAACCACACTCTCTCAGGAGTTGAATTGGCCCCCACTTTGTCAGCTTTAAGAAAATTCTCTTTTACCAGGCATTTCATATTGACATCATTTCAGTATTGATTTTAGTTTCCATATATGTTTCTTTTGTTAGCTGCCTTGACTATCTGCCAGAGTAGAAAAATGTGGTATAAATCTAATACATAAAATATAAATTATACAATGCAATTAAAAATGCTCACTTTCTAAGCCTTTTTTGGATTCTAGCATTCTTTAAATGAAATAGTTTGCTGTACGTGTTTGCTTGCTCTGTTGATTGGTTTAATAGATTTCCAAAATTGGTGCATAGGTGCAAATCAGGTGGGTTTTTTTCAGAAAGACAAAACATTTTATTTTCACAGAAGAAATAAGGATATTTCCAATTATGATTAATATTGAAAATATGTTTACACAAGCATAGGCTAACATATTATGATGAATTGACATGTACAAATGTTATCATAGTTTTCAATGTGTATTTTTGTTTCAACTAAACATTTGGTTTTTAACTTCATTTGTTGGTAAGAATCTGTGTTACAGTATGTACCCACTAATTTGTCATTCATCATTGAAACCTACCAATTGTTTCTAAAATGCCAATACTGCTACACATCTTGTTGAGAACTGGAGGAACTCTGGGGACCTTGCTAATATCAGACTGGCATTTCTCAGATTATATATCTAGTTTTCTCTATTCTCCTTAATGCTCCTGTCCAAGCTGTAATGAAATATGTCACTCTACTTGTTCTTTATTAAGACTATAATTATACCAATTTTGATCTAACAGATGCCTTCCTGTACCTCTTTCCTATTAAGCAAGATATTTCTTACTTAAAACATGGCATCATTGATACCACTTCCTGGCAGATATCTTTAATAAATCATGTGATTTGCTGGATAATTTGATAACCTGCATGATGCTGATTTTCTTCCCCTTGCCTGTATTTGGTTCTAGTGGTAATGAGAGGATAATTACTGATTTCAAATATAATAGCTGAGTCATTTTATTTATATTTGTTAATTATTTGCTATGGCAAACCAACCAATAGGTTGGGATGCATTAGCCTCTCCAAACTGTAGTTTTTAATGCCAGAGAGATAAAGCTTGTTAAATACACAAGAACAATCATATTAGCTGTATATAATTGATTAAATTGTACTCTACACAACTTTTGTTGTAGTTTTGTTCTAGTATCACCCAGTCTACCACTTAAAAGTCAACTTTGTCCTTCAAACAAGTGAACCTCTGGTTTATCTTAAATAACGTGAGTAACCTTAAACAGATTAAGCTTGAAGATACTACCTACAAGTAAACCAAACAAAACAATAGCAGTGCCAGAAATCAAAATACTCACTGGCTAAAAAAAGCTAAACTGTTCATAAACCAAGTGCTAAGCTTTTTGCATATCTCTGCACAAAATAGAGGAGAAGGAGAAGAAGAAGAAGAAGAAGAATTAAACAACTGAAGAAATCAGCAAATCATTTTATTTATCCATTTTATTATCAGTATTTAGGTCACGCTCACTTCATAAGAATCCACAGTTAAGGAATGTTCCTAGGAGAACATCAATAGAACAATATGATTAATAATGCCATTTGTCATTTGCATGTAACTTTTTTCATTTGACATTGCTGTAATTCTTTTTTATTCCTTCCAAACCAACAGAATGTGAGACAGAAATTGTATAAAAGGCTTTAGGATTCATTTGACTGTTTGCTTCTCTTTAGCAGAAAGTAACTCTCTGAAAACAGAATGGAATGGAACCAATTCTAGCATGATAAGGGAAACTGGCAAAAGAAAGATCAAGTTGCATACAAGCCAAATGTATCCAGGAATAATAGAGAAAACAGAATCCCCAATATATCCTTATAAAAAGGATAACAACTTAAAATTCTTATGATTGCTCCAGTTTAAGCTGTGCCCTACTCCTGGTCATATTAGTGGAGAACTGGAAATTCTAAAAAGCATGACATGCATGCTTTCCCTACCCAATTTAATTCAGTGTATCTTACTTTCATTCTTTGATACCATATTGCACAATGGAGATTATTTAAACATATTTTTACCTATATTAGCTCTTTGTAAAAACTAAGATTTCAAAGTGGCTTTCAGTAGATGTTTTTTTTTCTCTAGTTTTTATGCATGTATGTGTGTATGAGTGCATGTGCGTGTGAACTCATGAATTTTTGATTAGGGCCAGCTGCTTTCTAACAGATTTTGTTTGTTTGTTACTGACATTCATGTCTTACTAGAGCTGCCAGATCTGAATTGTAAATAAACCATCCAAACAGTCAAGGGCCTGCAGGCGATGTAGAAAACACTAACTATTTGCTACCCTTTAGTTGTCATCCGGGTTTTGCTAGCCAAGATCTACCAGTAGTAGCCTTAAAGTTGGTTGGTTTGAGCCATCAGAGTTTCATCCCAAAGGAATTCTGTGTTGGGACACTTTTATGTCCCTAGGCAAACATTCTGCCAGTGATTAGAATTTTCATTAGGCTAAAATTGCTATTAGAAGGAATGACTCAAGATTCATGATTTCTCTTGTCCTTTACTGACTGATATTGCACAAAGAGAAATAATTGGCTCGGCCTCTTCTTCATGTTCATTCTTCTAAATTAAGCCATTAGCATCTCAAAGGCTTTCTACACTGTACAATTACTCATGGTTCTCAACACAATATCAGCAAATAGAAGATCATTTGATCTCTTTTATTTGACATGGTTATTACTCAAATCAATAAACAATTAACTACACTATTTTATTTAATGACAGATAAATGTTATTAATTTTGAAGACCTAGAACATCGGCACTGCTACCCAGACTCTGAAATAATTTCAACCATCTAGCATTTATTATAGTGATCAGTTATTTCTTCAGCACGTAACAGAAAAACATAGCAAAGAGAGTTAGAATGTTCACCAAATTACTTTATATCTTTATTATGTTTTCTCAGGTGTTAGGAACAAATTATACTCCATTGATTGCCGTACATTCACTGTAGGCCACCAACTGTGGGAAGGAATGAAGAGTCATTTATTTACAGTGGGCTACTGATAGATACCATGTATGCATCTAGATCTGGTAATAGAAAAATAATTATGGTCACTGAAAAAGTTTACCAATCACAGTTCACCAAAGAAAAAAGCAGAGAATATAAACAATGCTATTATAGTATACTTAAAAGGAGATTATGTGTATTTTGCAGGTATCATGGCACTAAATTGAGCAGTGAAGAGAGAAAGGTTGAATTAAAAGAACAGTGAATAGAAAGAAAGGTCTAAGCATCATAAGGAATGTTTTCACTAGCTTCACTAATGATGATTTTAAAAAATGAAAAAAAAATCACTGCCAAGGAGAGTATCATTGGATTGTTTCTTATTACCTTGAAAGAATTCAGAGATTATTCACCTCTTTGTCCTACCCATATATTATATTATGGTGGAGAATTTCAAAAAAGTCTGTTATGTCAAGTATTGCTCCATTTCTTAAATCTACCTGATTTTTACTATTCTTGCATACTCTTGGAGAGATGATAAAGAAGTTAAGGTGTGGGAAAGATAAGGTAAAGCCCATGTCACACTGCATCAACGGATGGAAAGAGGATGTAAAATGGAGAGAAACAGTTGCCATCCATTGGTTAACGCGATTCATCCGTTCTGTACTCACTGCATCCGTTTTTCATCCTCTCTATCCATCAAGCATCCATCAACTGAGGTTCCATCTGCTCAAAAAGTTTTGAGCTGCTCAAAACTTTTTGAGCGGAAAATGGCTGTATAAAAAAAAAACCAAAAAAAAAAAAAAAAAAAAAACAAAGAACAAACGAAGAAAAAAATAACAAAACAAAAATACAGCATACGCGTCCGTTCTGGCATCCACAAACATACGGGGAATATCGTTCTACATCCGTCGCTCATCCGTACGCGTCCGCTATATCCGCTAGGCATCCGCTTGCATCTGCGCAACTAAATCTGCTCCAGTGGAAAACAGACACAGGGAGGAAGTGAAACGGAACGCAGAAGACACAAAGCGTTAGTAGCACGGGACGGAGAAAGATGAAAGCGATGCAGCTCGCAAAGAAAGCATTAAAATGGAAAAACGTTCGCAGAGGGGACCCGGATATCTCGATATTAAGGATGTCTAGAGGATGCCTAGAGGATGCAAGGACACCTAGTGGAAAACCTTTATTGCCTATAAAAAGGGGGAGACTCATCTGGATCTCACTTTCAGTCCAGCAGCCTGCTGGGCAGACCTCTGCAGCCTTCATCTGGCTCTTGCTCTTCCAACGCATCCATTGATGTCCCCAGGATTCGAACACAGTCTTTTGGTAGCCACCATTGTTCCGCAACAGTGCGAAGCCATCTACATGCTCCTTCAACTGTTCTATGGGAAAAAAGGAGGTGGCCAAGAAGTGTCTGGGTCCGAAGATGGATTGGGGAAGAGCAGAGTATGGACTGTACAACAAGCTGATGGTGGAGCTGAGGAACAAACACCCTCGTGCATTCCAGAACTTCATGAGGATGCCTCCAGCCATGTTTGACAAAGTTGTGGAGCGGCTGAGACCCAGGTTGACAAAGGCAAAACACCAACTTCCGGCCCAGCCTGGACGCTGGGCTCAAGGTGGCACTGACTCTGCACCACCTGGCCTCAGGGACCACCTACAGGAGCATGCAGTACGGCTGGAGGGTGCCACACAACACCATCAGCATTGTGGTCAGAGAAATGGTGCCATCATCGAAGAATACCTGGAGGTGCTCCTCCAGTGCCCCTCCACTGAAGAAGGCTGGAAGAAAGTTGCAGAGCAGTGGTATCAGAAGTGGAACTTCCCACACCATTGGAGACATAGATGGCAAGCACGTGGCCTGCAAAGCTCCAGCCAAGTCAGGGTCCACTTATCTCAACTAAAGGGCTTCTTCAGCATCATCCTCTTCGCCATGGTCTATGCTGACTACAAGTTCATGTACATCGATGGCTTCAGGCAACAGGTCAGCTTCAGATGCCCAGGAAATCAACGCCAGTGACCTCAAGGAGGGGCTGGAACGCAACCTCATCATGGGCTTCCAGTCCAGACCCCCTGCCCAACGACACGCAAGATGTGCCCTACTTCATCGTGGGGGTTGACGCCTTCTCCTCAGAACCAACCTCATGAAGCCCTACACTTCCAGACTCCTCACCTGTGAAGAGAGGATCTTCCACTACAGGCTGTCCAGGGCAAGGCGGGTGGTGGAGAATGCCTTTGGCATTCTGGCCAACAGGTCCAGGTCTTCTCACCACCATGCAGTGAGTGGGCAAGACAGGATGATAGATGATTAATGGATGCTTCCTTCAGCCTGTCTCATCACACTGATGAGATTGGGCCATGTATGTTGAGTGGCCCTCAATGAACAGGGCATTTAATAAAGAGTTGTGTTTATGTTGACATGTGTGGATGATTGATTACATTATTATTGATAATAAAGGGCATAGGTGTGGCACTGGGAGGGTAGACCATACAGTCCCACTATGCTTGCACTGGAGGTTTATCTATCCCACAGCTATTACCCATCCCAAAGGTATCCCTGCCCATCCCATCTGCTATCCTTACCCATCCCACAAGCATGCAAAGGCTTAAACCATTTCTAAAAGTTTCCACCAAGACTTTATTGACTAAATAAATGAAGCAAGTGTGTGAAGCAAAGATAATCTTATTAATAACAGAGCTGTAAAAGAAAATGACCCAAGTCAAGTGTCCAAAGCAAAAATAAAGTCAACAGGTAGCCACCCAGTCTCTGGCACTCTTCTTGGTCATTCTGAGGGGTGCCCAGTCTCAGGGGTGAAGGGTCCAGGTGCTGTGGAGTGGCTGCTGCTGGAGTGTTGGTCTGAGCACCATTGGGTGCCTGGCCCCGAGAGGACAACGGGGATGGTGTTGAGGAAGCTCTCAGCCAGTTGGCTCAGCCCCGTGATGTTGAGAGCCCCTTCCTCCATGACATGGGGTGTCAGCCAATACCGATGACAGATGTACTGAGGACGGGTTTGGCTGTGGGGTGGAGGAAGGAGCAGTGTAGTGGGGCTGTCTGGTCTGCAGCTGGGTGAGGACTGGCATCGGTGGCATCTGTGGTGTGGCTGGCCATCGTTGAGTGGGTGGCATCGGTGGCATCAGTGGACCAATGGCATCCGATGTACCTGTGCCTGGACTGGGAAGGGCTGCTGTGCTGCTGGAACCTCCTGGTAGCTGTAGCCTTGGTAGAGAAGAGCCTGTGGAAGCCTTGGAAGGCAGTGACATCACCTGGGGTGGTAGGAGCAGGGCGGACTGGGTGGAGAAGGTTCAGCTGGGTCTGGACGGTTGTGAAGAAGATCGGTGATCCTGTCCTTCACACACCTAGTCCTGGGGTTCCGACATGTTCATGAGGGTTGGTTGACATAGGTGCGGAAGGGCTTGGTTGTTGAGGATGGGCGTCAGTGTGTGCCAGCTGAGAGAGGAGATTACGCTGCTTCCTGATGGTGTCTCTTATCTCCAAGCAGGACAGTGTGGCTCTGCCCCTCCGGTCTGCCTCTCTGCCTTTCTGTGGAGGTGGAGCTGGGGGGTGGATGCGGATTGGGCTGTGGTTGGATAGTGCCGTCTCCTTTCTCCACCTGTATCAGGAGGTCCTCATGCACTCGCCAGGGGTAGTACAGCTGTCAGGGGGGTCCCGTCATGGCACTCTCCACAGATACCTGCCTGGACACAGGAGCTGACTCTTTGCCAAGAAGGACTGAGAGAGAGGGTTCTGCCTGAGAGAGAGGGTTGTGAGAGGGGCTGCTCCTCGGTGGCGGATCTCACCCTCCAGAAGCTGCATTGGCCATCACGTAGGTCTCTCTGTCCGTCAGCTTGACCTCGGCCTGGCCAGATTTCTTGAGGTGCAGCTTCTCGTACCAGGTGTGCATGTGCTTCAACACCACGGGAGCACTCTGAAGTGTAGCCCAGGCTCTTCTGCCTTCTCTCTCCAAAGTCTGCTTCCTTTTGGTGTCTCGATAGAGCCTGTGTCCCTTCCGCCAAGATATTCATTCTCCCTCAGCCACTCCAGACCTCATGTTCCTTCTTCTATGGTGTATTGCCTCATCTCCCATTCACGCATCTGCTCTTCCTCCTTTTGGCAGGGCCATATGGGCCCTCATCAGAGGGGTTCCAAGGTTGTAGGGGCTGCTCCTCCACCCACCACCACCAGCAGGCAGCAGCAACAGTAGCAGCAAAGCAATACCAGCAGGACCAGCAGCACCGAGGCACCAGCAGCACCAGCACCAGCAGCACCAGCAGCACCAGGAGCACCAGCAGGACCCACAGCAACCAGCGGACCAGCAGCACCGCAGGACCAGCAGCACCAGGCCAGCGCAGCAGAGAAAGCACCAGCAGACACCAGCACAGGAGCAGAGCCAGCAGAGTAAGCACCAGCAGAAGCACCAGCACAGGAAGCAGTGCCAGCAGAGTGGCGACAGCAGAAGCACCAAGCACCAGAAGCAGCATCAGCAGAGTAAGCACGAGCAGAAAGCACCACCACCAGAAGCCACGCAGAAGCACCATCCAGAAGCAGCATCAGCAGAATCCCAGCACCAGAGAAGAGCAAGCCCGGGCAGCAGAAGCCCCAGCAGAAGCAAGAGTCAGGGTAGGGTGGGATGGTGGTCCTGTCCTTCTTGCCAGGCCTGGCAGCAGATGGCAGAGGCTTCCGTTTCTCCCCATGGTTTGGGTTGTTTGCTGGCTGGTGGCTGGCAGCTGTGTCTGGAAGCAGGTCTTCCTCTGAATGGTGACCTGCTTGCCAGCTGCTTCCCTTTATCTCACGGGGCTGACACAATGCATCCTCCTTTTGCATGCGCAGTGAATGCTAGGCATCCGCTAGGCTTTATGCTAGGCATCCGCTAGGGTTCCGCTCGGCATCCGCTTCATCCGCTCAGCATCCGCTGTGCATTCTGCTATTCATCCGCTCAGCATCGCTCTGCATCCGCTCTTTCTGTTCCGTGTCCACTTTGCTGTGCTCTCCTGGAAGCCTTGCGGATGTGCATCCGCTTCCACCACTTTCATCCGCTAGGCTCCCGTGGAGCATCCCACTCCATCCGCCGCGTAGTCTCCTCCCCCGTCGTTCCTTTCTGTGTTGTCTGCTTGGTTATGCAAATTCGGGGCACTTTTGAGAGCGGATAACAATGGATGGAACATTTTAGGTCATTTTGCTCATCTGCTGTGTCTTTTTTACAAACGTTTTGCATCCGTCGGCCAGTGTGACAGGGCCTTAAGGACATTTTCTCTTCCTTAGATCCTGCCATTGCTCTTAATAACACTGTCTGGCACCTGACATGGCAGATAGGTTTCCATATCTATGATAATATTACCATGCAGTATTTTCTTTCTTCTTTTTTTGCTAGTATCTTCTCCAATTTATTATGCGCTTCTTTCTCTTGTTTTAGCAAAAGTAGTTCAAGCCATTTAGAATTAAGATAAAGGAAATCAAGAGGTTGTTCTCTTGCTAGTTGGGACTGTAACTCTCACAACCTTTAACATTAACTAAATTAGTTGAAGTGCTGGAATTATGATGCAAATTTTGGAGATCCCTAAGCTTGCTGATGTGTCATTATTGAATTGGGAAAATAGTTTTCTTAAAATAATTCTAATAAGCAAAAAACATGTGAGATAGATTTCAGAAAATTGTATTTTTGTCAGAATGCAAGTATACCCTTCATCCAAAATAATAATCCATAAGAAAAATATTTAATTATGGGACTCTGATAAATTTGCAGACATACTGCTTTACTTTCAGTCATATAATAATCTAATTAATAAGGTTTCTTTAACAATTGCTGTCAGGCCGGCATGTCTTTGGTACAAGAATGATTTATTATAAGAATTAATACAGCAAGCACACAATGGCCTACGGATAATCCAGCAAAGAGAGGAAAAAATACACTGAATCAATGAAGAAACTGTCCCATTAACTTAAAAATAAAAATTTTCACAATTGTTTAAAAAGTAGACTCTTCATTTTTCCATTTACTTTTCTGTGATGCTAAGCATGGAGTGATACNAATTGTTTAAAAAGTAGACTCTTCATTTTTCCATTTGCTTTTCTGTGATGCTAAGCATGGAGTGATACTGAAGAATAATCATTGTTTGCTCTTGTGGAGAGTGATGTTGCTATCTGTAATCACTTGGTTTAAGAGACCCAATTTGGCATAGTGATGAAGGCACAAGGCTACAAATGGGGAGACCCTGAATTCTAGTTCAAAACCAACTGGAGGAACTTGAGTCAATCATTCTTTCTCAGTCCTAGAAGGAAGCCAATGGCAAATTGCTTTTTCTTTTTTTTTTTACGACTAAAATATATGAAGAACAGTTGCAGGAATTGGGTATGGATAGTCTAGAGAAAAGAAGGATTAAGGATGACATTATAGCAGTATTCCAATATTTGGTTGGCTGATACAAAGAAGAGGGAGTCAACTTATTTTACAAAGCACCAGAAGGCAGGACAAGAAAAAATGGATGGAAACTAATCAAGGAGAGAAGCAACCTGGAATTAAAGAGAAACTTCCTTACAGTGAGAACGGTTAACCAGTGCAACAGCTTCTGAAATTGTGGGTGCATCATCATTGGAGATTTTAAAGAAGAGACTAGATAGTCACTTGTCTGAAACCGTGTAGGGTTTCCTGCTTAAGCTATGAGTTGGACTAGAAGACCTCCAAGGTATCTTCCATATCTATTCTGATTGATTGATTGACTTCCAAAAATCTTGCCATGAAAATTGTAGGGACTTTTCCAAATAGTCGCCAGGTGTCAACAGACTCAAAGGCACACATACACACATATCACTGGCTTTAATAGAGTATTAGGAGAGTTAGTTTAACTGATTGGAAGCTTGACAACTCTCTAAAGACACCATCATCATTAAAGTCATGGTCCTTATTCACTATTGTTATTCAACAAACACTGCCATGGTTGAAGGCAAATATACATGTCCCAGGATAATGTTGTAGGATCCATTTGGGTCAGTCACTTGGACCAGAGGTTTAGTCTTCTGAGCTTTCGGACTTCTACTGGAGCCCATTTGTCTCACCAAAGTGTCTCTCATACAATCTGATGAGAGAGAAGTTCCCTGAGGATGGACTTCAGCATGAGTCTGAAAGCCTGGAAGTCTAAACCTCTGGTCTTGGTTACTGACCCATATTGAATCCTGCAATTGTCATGGTTTGTTATTCACTATCACTGTTGTTTACTTATTAAAGACAGCAAGAATAGGTTAATCCTATGAGGAACAAGGCCACTGAGAAAGGGAGATCACAAAGAAAGAGTCTAGCTTGGCAAAAATGGCCCTGATAACCTTGGAATCTTGATTCTTAAAAACTAACTTTGATGTTAGCCAGGTGTTGTTTTTTTTACTCATTCTTAAAAATTTTGAACCTTCTGCTCTCATGCAGAATTTAGAAGTTCAGACTGATTCAAAATTATGTACTACGTTGATCCAAGAATGCTTACTGGACTGATCAGCCTTTAGGCTATGTAAAGACTGCTGGAAGCTGTGTTAAACTCCCAAATGTAATGACAGATTCAGGCCAGAATCATGCAATTAATATGAGAGAGAGAGAGAGAGAGAGAGAGAGAAGTTAAGGCTTGTGCACATTACAAATTCTGAATGCTGAGAAAGTGAATGAAGCCCAAAAGAAGATTAACCAAGTTATCTGAAAGAATTGGCTAGCTAATTAGGTGGTAAAACTCTTTGGCTGGCTATTCTTGTCAATCAGAGAACCCATTGCAGCATTAAAACTCTCTCAGTTTTCTTCATATATACATGTGACATTATATATCATCTCTAATATACAACATTTTCTATCACCAGTAGTAACCTCAGAAGCAGAAGAAAAGCCATTGAATCAATTGTATTTCATAGCCACTGATTCAATTTCCTGCCTGAATACCAGTCCCCACTTTGATTTGCAAATCTGCCATAATGGGGTGATTTAATTAAAACTTTGTAAAATTGAAGTAGTCTTTTGAAGCTTGGCACAGCCTTATCATGTTCGCCACCTTTTCTTCTTTAAGAAAGATAGGATATAATGCTAATGAATGAATAACAAATAATAACACATAACATTCTTTGCTTTGGTGCAAAACACTTATAAAAGGCCATCCACCTGGATAATTTGTATTCAAAAATTTATTCATATGATCATGAGTGGAGACTGAAAATAGACTGTGCAACGAAGATCATAAGACTACCATTCCTATGAAACGGGGTGTGTGTTCCTGATCTGTAAATAGCAGATCAAATGCAATTCTTGGATCTCACAGGAAACTATTTTATAAAAGAAATAATAAATCAGGACTTTTACCCCAAGCTGAAAGGGAGGGGAAGGGAAGGATTCTTACCAGTTGTCATTCACTCTCTATTTCATATTTGTTGATGTTGAAATAGTCTCATGATATTGTACCTAGGCTGATTTAATGCTTTTTAATGTATACAGAATAACTGAGTGACAGAATTGGAAGGGACTTTGGAAGTCTTCTAATCCAACTGCCTGTTCATGCTGGAAACTCTATATCATTTCAGATAAATAGTTGTCCAATTGCTTCTTAAAAACATCCAGTGTTGCAGCACCCACAATTTCCGGAGGCAATTGTTCAATTGATTTATTATTCTAACTGTTAATAAATTTGTCCTTAGTTCTTCATTGCTTCTCTCCTTAGTTAGTTCCCATTGCTTCTTGTCCTGCCTTCAGGTGCTTTGGAAAATAGGTTGATCCCTTTTTCTTTGTTGCAGTATCTTAGATATTGAAACACTGCTATCATGTCAACTCCTAACCCTTCTTTTCATTAAACTAGACTATCCAATCCCTGCAACCATTTTTCATGTTTACCCATCAGTCCCCTATTCATCTTTGTTGCTCTTCTCTGGACTCTTTCTATATGCAACATCATTTTTTTTATATTGTGGCAACTAACAATATTATGGCAACCAACAGTGGCTGCAGTACTCCAAGTGTGGCCTTACCAAGGCATTATAAAATGTTAACTTTTCATGTGATCTTGATTGCATTTTTCATAGGAGCTGTGATGATGGAGGAAACTGTAAACCTAACACAAATTTCTCCATGATGATGGGCTTATCTATATCTTAGAAAATCTGCATTGTGGACTGACCTTATAGCAAATAGTGCAATTATTAACTCTGGATAGCTCAAAATAACCTACCAAATTAAACTGACAACTTATTGGGGGAATCTTGAATGTACCTGCTTCACAGTTCCTGAAAACATGCTGCATGTTAAATTCTGTTCCTTTTCATAGTGTATATAATTACAGTATTTGCATTTGCAGATAATAATATACATTATTTGCATCATAAAACAAACATTTTCTAACAGATTAAATGGCAAGGTGAACTAAAAGACACAAACAGATTTTATATTCCCAAAATAATTATAGCTAAGATATGTAGTGCATTGTTTAGAAGCAAAGTCATGACCTGACTTGCTTAAGTAGTTTGCCTGGCATATTTAGATAAATCAACCTTTCAAACAGAGCAAAATTGTATTGATATACCAACAGCATTCAAATGTATATGAAATGAAAAGTAATAAATTTGGATATAGAAAATTAACTTTGTATAACAGAAATTCTACTACCTTTTGCATTAATGAAATTCCATTTGTTGTAGTATAGAAAAGGAATCTCTATAAAAGAGTGGTATTATACAGGGACTGGCGAGGCAGGGGGAAATCCATATCTTGGTGTCTAGCGGGATTTGAAGCAACTACTAAGTAAGGTCAAAGCTTTGTTCTATTTACATCTCATGGAATATAGATGTTGAATGGACTGGATGCAGAATGAAGCTCTACAGAAATTCAGACTTGCAGACTTTCAAGTTTTCTGCAGACTTTTTCCCCTAGAAGAAGCATTTGCAAAGCAATTCCCATCAAGGCTATAAAGCATTATTGAGAGTTATTAACCCTAACCCTTCTACTTTTCAGAGGCCAGGGAAAATCCAGAAATCTCTCCAGAAAAGGCAATTTCTTGCTGCAAACCATTTTGCCATGACTTCTCACTATCATGCAGTTGGATTCACAATGGAAAATATGGAAATTGCCAAGCATGATGAGTTTAAGATTATTTTGAATGCTTAGGAACTCTTGGCTCAATCCACACAACATTATAACAGACAGCACAGTAAATGCAGATTAACATTTTCAGGTTGATTTTCTCCGCTCTTTTAGGATTTTCTCTTTGCAGTGAATGACATTTTCAATAAACTGATGAGAACTAGGTTTCCAGATAGTTAAATAGTTAAGAAGCATACATGAAGATGCACAAAAATATGTGTTTTTTAAACAGTGAGTCACTGATCCAAAGTGGCTGAGCTTCTATCACTGAAGATAGACTTAAATCTATTTTTCCCTGTAAAAATCAATATTTTAACCTCTACAGATTTTTCACAGCAAAATATAGTTCTTCCTTTGATCCACAAGGCAGCCAGCAATGACAAGGTCTAGTTTGTGCATTGACTACCAAACAAAAAATGAGTTGTGTTTCAAGGTAGTTGAGTACAAAGGTCCCACTGCATATATGGTATTTTAAAGAATATTATTAACATTACTATCTCAGCACATGCAAAAGAAAAATGGAGGAGGAGGGAAGATTATAGGGTAGGATAACCATATACTACTTAATTCCTGTTTTTCAAAAAAAAAAGTCATATTCTAATCTGACTGCAGAATCTGGCCCACAAAAATTGTTCTATCTAATATCCTGATGTTGGAATAAATTATATTCCATAAGATTTTGGGGCATTGTCTTCCAGTTTGGGTTTCTTCAGCGATGGACCGAAATAGTGATCATCCACAGTTTTGATCCATGCTCACTGCTGGAGCACCTCAAGCCACCTGGATTCAGGGCTAAAGCCACCCCGTAGAGGTGGTGAAGAAGGGGGACCCATCAGCGGGGTTGAGGAGAGCCGCATCCCTCCTCCTTAGCTGGCCATTACTCCCTTTCCCAAAGGCGGTTGCAGCAGTGGTCAGAAATGGCCACCTCAAAGAAAAATCTGACCGGACAAGATTGTGCAGGAGGAAGTTAAAAGGAGAAAGTTTGACCAGGTTGAATGGAGAACATCTATTTAAGATACCCGGAGCCTGAATTTTAAAGACTAATACAATGCCTAAAAAAGATTTTAAGCCCATGTCACACAGCACCAATGGATGGAAAGAGGATGTAAAACAGAGAGAAACATTTGCCA
>BHFT01002766.1:0-36673 GCA_004320025.1 Laticauda laticaudata | reverse complement strand
GAACATTTTTCTCGTCCGCTGTGTCCTTTTTACAAACGTTTTGCATCCGTTGGGCAGTGTGACAGGGCCTTAAAACATCTGAATTCTAGTTTTAAGTCAAAGAATATATCAGATGAATTTGAAAGCATAGAAGAAAAACATTTTGAATAAGAAATGTGATACTATTTTCTAGATTATCTATGCTATCCAGATGTTTTTAACCTGAACCCTCACCAGTGGCCATTTAGACTATGATGATGGAACTTATAACACATTTGAATCACATTTGATTCTTTGTTCCTAGTTGTAAAGATTTAAACAGTGGGTAAATTAAGTCATGTCTCTATTTTGTCGTGGTATAGGCTAAAATAACAATTGTTCTGGCTGAAATAATTCACAATAAAAGGGCAAGTAATGCTCAAGGCTGTCAGCATACAATATTAACATCACCATATTTGCTTTCCAGCTGTAAATAATATATAATGACAACTGTAGCCACTATTTAAAATAGTTTTTTACTGCAGTATATTTTGAGGGTAACATCTTTCTATGAGGTTCTTAAAAAGAAAACATTCCAGAGAAAGCTGATGATCAGATTGATTGACAGATACAGTTAACTATCTCAGACATTACTGGTCCATCATTGCCACCAAGTGGTTTGATGGGCTTTTCCTCCCAAAATACACTATTTCATACTCTATTTCAGGGGTGTGAAACTCAAGGCCGAGAGCTGGATCCAGCCCACAGGGTGCTTAAATCTGGCCTGCAGGCCCGGCCTGATAATAACAAAGGACCATCCTGTGGTGCCTCTGCTGGCCAAAATGAGCCATGGGAGGGGGGCATTTTTGGCCCATTTTGGGCCCCCATGACTTCCTACAGCAGTCTGGTAGTCAAAAATGGGCTGGTGGGGGCACGTTTTATATGTTTGTTTCTCAACCCCATGCACTCTATCTGTCTTCTGAATGGTTGCTTTCCACGTGATTCCTAGTTTCATCCAGTTTAAAAATATGGAACAGGCCTAATCCAAAGAGTTTGCTCGCTTATCTGTGGCTGTAATGTAATTTGTTTGGTTTTGATTTACAACTAAATCTCTCCCATAAGTTATCTCCCCCATAATGGTTTCTGAACAATACAGTGAGCCTAAAAACTTGAAATACAGAACATGATTGGATGTAGCATATGCACAAGCTATAAGATTTTTTTTAATGTAGTATGTTATGTGAAAACATCCAGTGGTTATTTCTAAATTGTGATTTATTGTGTAAAGCACAAATGGCTGAATTTAAAGAACACACAGAGTCAAAATCAAACCATATTATGACTGGATAGTGTGCAAAACTGGCAGATAGGAGGCAGGTATTGATAGGGATGCATAAAACTCAGTGAAGTCAGTGAGATTTAATTGTGTCTCCAGTTGTAGCCCAAATGGACCTGGAAATGTTTCTACACAGCATGCATATTTTCTGAATCTTTCTAGAATCTAGACATTTGGCAATATATTGCGATGATTTTGTTGTGTTGTACAGTGTTCCTCTTTACAATGGATATCTGGAATAAAATTTTAATGTTTTCAAAGAAACTCTATTAAAAATGAAAAATAGGAGGCTCAGCTAAAGTATTCTACATAGAGTTAGTTAATATTTCAAAGGACAAATTCAACAGGGAAACCTGAGTTAATATTGCCCAAGCAATAACAAAGAGTGTACAATATTGTTACTTGGGGATGGAGAAATGCCATAAATAAGTCAGACAGATTAATACATGAAGAAGACAAAAAAAGGAGTTATGGATGAATTAAAGAGAAATGAGAAATTGTTTTGTTTAAAAATATTTTAAGGTTCTAAATGTTAATTTATCATTCAACCCAGTAAGTATGAATATGATACCTTGGATGTTGTTTTGAATGTCTCTGTTCTGGCAATATTATGCACATATTCAGATCTGCTCCCATACAGAAGAGTCAAACCTCATAGCAGCTGTGGACTCTACATGTCTTTAATCTCTACATTATGGAATTGAGACTATTTGTGCCAGAAAGTAAATCCACCTTGGTCTGGAATAGCTGTTTTTGAATGCATCTTGAGGCTGTGTCAAACGTCCACCATGGCCACACCCACCCCAGCCTTCCAAGGTTAAACACAACCCTGATGTAGCCCTCAATGAAATCAAGTTTGACACCCCTACTCCATTTCATAACTCTCTGTTGGGAACCAGCCAACTAAGTAAATCAGGAGTTGTTTTCAATCTAAGCAAGATTGACTGAGGTGCCTTTTTCATTTCTTAGTGAACAATAATTCTCTTTCTGAACATTACTTAGAATTTTTGTTGGACCAAAGTGTTTCAGGACCTTCACCATCAATACAGCTGGTCTAACTCAATAATTGTCCTGAATCAGCAATTGCCAGGTTAATGATCGACCTGCCTGAAATAGAAAACACAAAGTGACAGCTATTTTATCAGTTAAGAAATCAAAGGCAAACTTGGGAGGAAAATCCAAGAATAAAGGATAATCTTAAATATCTTTCCTTTATATATTTATTTTTTAAAAAATAGAAAAAATAAGAAAATCTACTCCTTCTTGTGTGCATGTGCTTCTCCTTCTAGGGGACCACCCAACTGCCAGATTGATTGATACATCTTGACAAATTGTATTTCCTTTATCCCAACACAGGGTAACATTGTGTATCTTATTTCTCATTCAGCAATTTCACTTGAACTAGCTATAAGAATATAAGATTGATTTAACTGCTCACATCCCAATCAGGAGTACCTGCAATGGGAATTTTAAAGGTTATAATGAAGGCCATGACCTCAAGACTGAAGAGCTTTTCTATTGTTCTGTGAACTTTGTGTGTGACAATTGGAGAGAGAGAGGGGGGGGAGGGAGGGAGGGAGGGAGGAAGGGAGAGAGAGNNNNGAGAGAGAGAGAGAGAGAGAGAGAGAGAGAGAGAGAGAGAGAGAGAGAGAGTCTCTTTTGATTATGTGGTCACAACTATGTTAATTTTTTTTCAACCCCTTCAGGTTTTCCCAATTCCAACATTATGAGTGAAATAAGGATGTATCGTGGTACTCTAATTTTGTAATGCAACATGTATGTGTTTTCCATATAATTTCTGGTTGCAGGGCATAAATTAGTTTCTACTTTATGCAAATGATATGCTCTCTCTTTGTGGCAGAAAAACCTGTTTGGACAATATCAACCTCCATAGTGTAAATACAAGTATAGTTTTTTGAAAACCATCAAAGACAACATGATCTACCAAAGATTTGCAATGGAACAATGTAAACAAATTAATTCTTGAGTGCAGGCTTTTGTGAGACAATATCTTGATGAATTCACCCAGATTATGATTAAGTACCATCCTTATTTCAATCAGTTATTATATAAACACCTGGGGATTGCATTGCTAATATGTTTATTTATGTGCTTCCTTCCTCATTTAACTGAAGCATTTGTAGTCCACATTCCAGAAAACATTTGAAAACAGTTTGCAATGAAATTTAAAAACAATAATAAAACAACTTATCCTTTTACATCTTATTCCAAATTATTATGTTCATGGCCTCTGCCTTCTCATGTAATAACTGAAATGAATGGACTGGAGCCTGAATATTCCAAAGGAAAGTGGCCTGCCACAGAAGCAATCTTATCTGTCTGAATCCAAATCAACTGGAAATGGGTTTCAATACATAGAAATATCCATAACAAACATCCTTCAAGATTTCTTCATTACCGTAGGCTGACTACTAGGTAATCACATGTAAAGAACATGAAATGTTCTGTCTTCTGTTCTGCACATCTGAAACCACTCAGCCCCATTCAGATAAAACAAAGAGGGGCCCTCATTTCAACTTCCTGTGTGCAGAGAGGCAGGGGTTCTTTAGAAGAGTGTAAAGCAGCAGCCATCTTGTCCTGGCCTTCTTGGACACCCTAAAATCTAAATGAGAAGGGATGAGTGTTTAATTTCCAGTATTCTAGGGATTCTTTAGCAATGCTCAAAGGCACACGGGAGTCTGACTTCACCCATCTAACTAGGAAGACTTATCAGCACTCTCCAGATATTTCTAGCCTGGCCCTTATCAGATGCACAAGGGCCTCAAACCTCAGAGAATGGAAACTGATGTCCAACAGCTCTGCAGATCACCAGTCAGAAAATGCCACTCTATTGTCCCAAACCTTCTATCTTCTTGGCTCAGGTCACAGAGGGAGCATACAGTAATTTAAGGGACTCTTCTGCTAGTTTCAGGTGTGAAATGAGACAAGCATTGCCAGTCCCATCATTCCCCCTTCCCCATCTACTATGTTGTTTGAATGCAGCATGGATTTCCTAATCTTTGGGATATATAATAAATGCAACTCTTTCTGTCATTGTCTATAATCTTATTTGTTAATTTTCAAAACCCAATATTCTCCTATCTCCTTCCTCTACTGCAACATAAACAAAACATGGATCAAACCACAGCAGGGTTTACCTGTTGATTGATCAATGTGACAGGAATATGAGTTTCTTTGCTGCTGGTTCTCTATACATTTTGCTGCAAGGTGGTGGCCAAAGCAAAGTAGAATAGGATTGGTGTGATAATGGTCCATAAAAAGCATCCCGATCCATGTCTTATATCCTGCAAGGAAATAGCAATCCTTTTACTTGAGAGGAAAATTAAGCTACAAATGGGATCTGATGGCGCTTCTAGAAGATTGCAATTAGCTATAGACAATCTGATACACTCTTTAATGAAGATGTAAATTCCAGGCAATGAGGTTGGGTAACTTATGTGCTTTCCATGAGATTCACCCATCTCCCTCAAGAGCTACTCAATTGTTTTCCCAGTGAAGGCTATAGCTATTAGTATAGTTTTCCTGATGCTTCACTTAATCTCTACCTACTTCCCAAAAGGGAACATCAGACTGAGTGAATGTAAGTCTCATAGAGTCAGGACTTGAAGGCATACCCAATAAGGAAGAGTTTCAAGTGACAGCAGTAACTAACTACAAGAAAGAATGTTGGAAGAATTCCTTGCAAGCCAGGGGTCTCCAACCTTAACAAATATAAGACTTGTGGACTTTAATTCTCAGAATTTTGGGATTGAAGTCCATGAGTCTTAAAGTTGCTAAGGCTGGATACTCCTGTTGTAAACTCTTCACAGGAGCCAATCATATCTGTGGGAACAACTGTGGGTGATTGATTAAGGGATTATGATACCATGGAAGATTCTGCAAAGAAACCCTGCCTGCAAAGAAACCATAACCTCAGGTTATGTTCTCCAAGTTTGGTTTAGAGATCTGATTTGGATAAGGAGATATGCGTTCAACTATACTCATATGGCTGGGCTAGCCTGTCTGCCATTGGTCCCAAAGTGTGGGAAGCCTTTTCATCTGTGAACTCTCTGAATAACACTTACTGGTCTATTCAAGTTTTAGTGGCTTTATCAAATGGCTTTATGCGGTGGTCATCCCTTCATACATAGATTTGCAGTAAGAAAAAAAAATGGCAGGGAAATATGAAGGCCCAAAATATGGCCTAGTCTCAAAACACCTTCCTAATTAACAATAACTTATTTGGGAGTCAAATTTTACAGACTATTCTTAGCTTTCAGCCCAACAGGTAATCCTTACCTTTCAACCACAATTGGAACCAGAATTTCCAACAAAATGGTTGTTAAGTGAGCCACACACAATTTTATGACTTTTTTTTGCCATGGTTGTTAAATAAATCACCACCGTTTTTAAGGAGGTCATTGAGCCGTTAAAGGAATCCAGCATCCCCCATTGATTTTGCTTGTTAGAAACCAGCTGGGAAGATCATAAAGGGTGGTTCACATAACTGTTAATCATGAATATATGCTGGTTGCCAAGCATCCAAATTTTGATCATGTGACGATGAGGATTCTGCGAGGGTCATGAAGTGACTTACAACCGGTTGTAAGTCACTTCTTTCAGCTCCATTGTAACTTTGAACAGTCACAAAATGAATGATTATACGTTCAGGACTATCTGGAGTTAAATTAACCATACCTCATTAATTGAATAATACTTTATTCGGGGAAGATATGTGTTAAACTGAGGAAAGGACACAACCTAAACTAATTTCCTGGTTTGCTTGCTTTTCCCTTCAGGGATATTCAAAGGAATTCTCAGTTTCTCCCTGAGAAACTCCGGCCTTTACCCGGGGTAGGATTCTACTGGTTCGGCCTGGTTCAGGTGAATTGGTAGCTCTGAGGATGAGCTGGGGGAGAACTGGTTCACTCCAACAATCAGCTGTTGGGCCCACCCTGTGCCCCAGCTGTAGTCTGTGCTTTATATCCTGGTTTTCCAATTCAGCTGATTCACACAGCACAGCGGATGACTGCACATCAGCTGTTTATTAACACACAGGGATTGCAGGAGCAGGCCATTAGCAAATGTTCTGCACACAAAAGCACACATTCATTGAACCAGTTGTTACACCAGTTGAATCGCACCCCAGCCCTTACCCATGTCAGCCGCTTCGTAGCCTTTAGGCATGATGGTCCTATCAATCCGAGCAATCAGCCAGGCTCCCAAAACAACGCTGCACATCAGTCGGAAGAGACAGGCGCTGAGGCCCAGCATCACGTTAGAGAAGAACAGGAAGTAATTGAAATTATGGAACACTTTTCTGAAATTACAAATAAATGACCATTGGAGAGGTTCATGTTGATTCATGACTGAGGACCTGACTGTGGAAATCTGTCAAGCGGTCGCTGCCTCTTCTGATGATTATTTCTTTAATTATATGTTAATTGTTAATTTAATTAGGAAGCATTTCAGAGGATCGCTCTTATTAGACATGCGAAAGATGTTCTCTGGAATGTGCTGTTATATAATTTAGGGCAGCTCCAAATAAAATGTGAATGTAATTTATACCTAAAATATTTGGTTTTAAATGATCGCTTAGTGCAACAACATACTCAATTTACCTCATGAAGTTTCCTTCAGTTTTAGAAATGAAGTAAGTATCGTTCATAAAAATAAAGAACTGAGGCCTAATTAAGGAGAACTTGCCTGTTATCAAGGGCCAAAGGCTTTTCCTTGTCATCTTGCAAAATCTTAGGCTGGAGAAAAAATCGTCTGGCGGTCGTAATCTGAAGCACGATGAACCCTATGACAATGGCAATGGTCAAGCTGAAGTGGAGAAGGCACAAATAAGCTGTAGCTGTGGAAGTCTATACCCGAGATGAAACAAGATATGTTTTATGTACCCATAGCTCTTTATTTTATATATTCTACCTGAAAGAGGGAGATGGCCAAAGCAGAGATGACCAAAGTAAAGACCGAATAAAATCTAATAAATACGCACACACACAAACATATACACATTTTTTCTTTTTTAAATTCCAATTGCTCAGATTAAAGGTACATCTACAGCTAAGTCTAGGCCTCCTTCCAAATAAATATCTTAAAACATTGAAAAGTTGAGGACCTCACAGGTAAGTCATAAACAAGGGTGAAGCCAGGTGGAGTTGTCCTCTAATATTAATTTCATGAATACAGGTAGTCCTCAACTTACGACCATAATTGAGCCCAGAATTTATATTGCTAAGTAAGAAATCAGTTGAGCTTTGCCCCATTTTATGATTTTTCTTGCCACAGTGATTAAGTAAAACACTGAGGTCGTTAAGTTAGTCACATGGTTGTTAAGTGAATCTGGCTTCCCCATTGATTTTGCTTGTTAGAAGGGTGCAAAAGGGGATCAGGTGACTCTGGGACACTGCAACCGTCAAAAATACGAGTCAGTTGTTAAGCTTCTGATCATGTGACTAAGGGCATGCTACAAAGGTCATGTGAAAAACAGTCATAAGTCACTTTTTTCAGTGCTGTTGTAACTTTGATCTGTTGTAAGTCAAGGAGTACCTGTATATTTTAAAAATTGGCACTAGATTTGAGCTAACTGATAAAAATATTCATACGTAAACTGGAAAGTCCAAGTTTTGAACCTGTGTATTCGATCCCCAGAATTAGAATATCTACATCAGCCAAGTGCCCCATATTTGTGCCCCAGAGACCCCTTATCACAGAACTACCCTCTCCATGTGCTCCACCAAACAATAAGGGACATGTTTTCTGGTCACCCTAGCAAAATCAAAGGTACTTACATGCCCGTTCCTAAACTTTTAGCCATTTCTATCCCTTGACCGTGCTTTACGGGCAACACCAAACCATAAATGAGCATCACTCCGAAGAGACACTGCATGATGTGGATGACCAGATAACCTAGAAAAGAAAGCATAAGCAACCAATTGAAAAGGGCATATAAGGGCACTCTACGCTGCTAGGGAAAACGATGTGGCATACATACCCCAAACTAGATAGGCAATTTGCCAACCGGAATATCTTGCGATTGCTCCCTGTTAATGTGAAAACAAAAAGGACAGATATTTATATAGGCATTTTGCCAACTAATTAATTAATTAATTAACCAGTTGAAATTGCATTGATTTTAACTGGAATAAAAATGCATGGTTCTTATTCAAAGGACCAGTGTGCCTTTTAAGTACCAAATATGATGTAAAAACAAATAACAAAGCAATCAGAACTTACAGAACTTATCTGTTTCTCCTTTCCTATCATAGAAGTGCACAAACACAAAGAACAAGCCTCAACATATGATCAGGTATGTCTCTCTTGCAGAGCCTTATTGACAAAAAAATAATTACCAGTTAAAACTGATACATAAATTCTGATTACTTCCAAACCTGGAATTCCATGTGCTTACTGAGAATTGATAAGGATTAAAAGAAACACCACAGAGTAACAAATAAGTAGAGTTAGTTCAGGAGGGAGTTTGTTTAGGGATGCAAAATTCAAACCACTACTAACTATCAGCAGAGATACAGAAAAAGTGTTTGCTTCCATTTAAAGGTTATCCAGAGTTCTACAGATCTGGGTGGCTCTAGTGTAAATCTCACTGTGGCATTACCCTTAAGAATAGCACATATAGAGTAGTTTATAGTAGTAAACATTTAGCAACAGGAAGTATTTCAATATACGGAAGGCTGAAGTCCCTCAGCTGTATCTTCTGGAAATGTATATGGATGGATTACAAAGCTGATGAATCTCTGTCTACACAATTACCTATAGTAGGAAAAATCAGGAGGAAGCTGTCTGGCACATGCACAATATGCATAATTTTTTAGGCAGATTTCCATTAAGGGATTGGAGAAGGTTGCTATCAAGCGATGGGATTCCTACCCAGTCCAAATTTTATCCAACACACCAATGCAACCTGTGGATGCCAATGATGGTACTTTTAAATATATGATTGTAAGTAAAACTCAGCAAATTCTTTAGACTTTATGATGGGTGGATATTAAGCATTTATTTCCAATCTCTTTGTTCTTTGAAGGTCAACAGTGGAACAGATTTTACTCTTACCTTAAAATGCAAGCTATTCTTGAAATCTGAATATGAGCCTGATAATTAGAAGAATGCTGCCATTCTCCAACACAAAATGAAACTAGCAAGACCAAATACAAAAACTGCAGGGGAAATAGTGTATTAAGTGTGGGGTAGAAGAGTGTTTGAAAGAATTCTGATTGAAAGGCTACAAAAAAAGATTTTGCTTAAAAATCAGTTGGATATGAAGAAGTTAACCAGGATTAGAGAAAACTAAGAACTCACCACGCTTTGTGAAGATGAAACTTTACTAAATAACTTGGGAAGAAATTCCTTCTGTCCTGCTCGTAGCCTCTTGATATGTTTTCTGAAAAAAAAAGGCATTAATGCACATTTTTGAGGTAGAATTTCAGAACTCCTTTAAACCATATGTTTTAAAAGAAGAACCCTGGTCTGTGAACAGTAGAGGTTCACAAACTTAGGAAGAAAATCAAGGCATACCTATAGCAAGCGAGGATATGGAACACGTAGCTGACACTTGTGAGAGAAGCAGAGCCAACAGTGAAGATCCACACGCCTAGAGAGAAGCAGTTTTGGTGATTAATTTTGTTCACAATACCCATAATCAAGTGCCAGTTATGTTTTCATACTTAGCCAAGCACAAGCGTGGGGGGGAAATACAATAAACTTTAGAGTTATTTCTTTTATCCTTGTCCTGTTACATACATCTCAGTTGTTTTTCCAACTCAGAAGTTAAACTGATGTACAAATGAAAAGGCAATCGTTTTGGACAATACCTATGTTTCCTTGACAGTAGTATGTCTTCTTAGCATAAGGAATGGGAAATAATTTTCTAATCATTTTTTTTATTAAACTTTAAAGACTTCACAGTTAACATTTTGATTAAAAATCACATTTAAAAACTTAACCATTGCATTTTTTTCAAATTTGGATGCAAAATCCATAAAACAAGGTTCAAAAAGCAATCACCAATATTAATTCTGTGGCCAGTATTTGCATATGTAATCAACCCAGGATTAATTTAAAAGTCTGATACTCTCGTGACTATACCTTCCATGACTTCAATGAATTCTTTTAAAGGTTGGATATCTGATACATTGCTGGAAACTAGAAGCATCTCATAACTTGATATCAGAATCACCAGTGTACATGAAACAAGCTTGTAAACATAATACTCAATCACAGCAAACTGGAAGAGAAAGAGAGAAGCAGTTATTTAGTGACTGTAAAGGTGTGTAAGAAAGAAATGCCCCCCCCCCCAAAATGCTACCTAAACAGAGGAAAAAGTTCAGAAAGGATCCACTCCCCAAAACTTCTCAGGATGTAAAGGAAATGGTGGGAGATTTGTACTTTCAGATTTGCAAGATTCTGTTAATGTAGTCTTATAGTAAAGTAAAATAATCTCACCTGGCTATGTTTCCTGTCTAATCTGTCAGGGAAGGTTAACACCAATCTTGTAAGTCTCAAAAATGCAGATCTTCTGTTGTCTTCCTCTTAAACCTGAGAAATGAGGGAGGGTTCCTTCTGATACTCTTTCTCTGCCCATTATGCTGATGAGAGTTATGCAGCATCTCTTCACCCTGTTTCTCAAAGCTTTTCTACCATACTCTTAATACTGATTTAGAGGTATTGTTGGCAGGTCTACAAGCAGACATGCAACTTAAACCATAACTCCAAGGTTTATATTTTATGTAGCAAAACATGAATCAAACGGCTAATATCTCTGAGTATAACAAAAATAAAGGTTTTATAGAGCTCTTTCTTACAGTATGAGAATAATATTAAGGCCAGCGCTATAGAGCAGGACTCTTGAGAATTTAACCTTCTCTCTTTTCACAAACAGATATAACAAAACATAATTCACTTGCCCTCAGCAGTTTCATTAAATTGGGCTGCTCCTGCAAACCAGCAGGAAGATGTTACACAGAATATTGGAGAATAGAACTTTACATGAACATTTCTATACTTTTGTTTGTGAGGTACGAGAAGAAGGATGACTGCAACAATGCTATTTCAATATGTCTAAAGTAATTTGGAATAAAGTATTTTTTGTTCGCAGCATACAGAAGACAGACAGGGCTCTACACCTAAGATTCTATAATCCAATGTCTATTCTTTGGATTGCAAACAACAGTTGATACCCAGAATGCCTTGAGTTTAGTGAAATAAAATTGGAAACACCCACGGTTTCCAAGTTCAGCATGTTATATATGACCCACAACTCTTTGGTTTACCATGTAAAGGCAAATGATGGCAAGCACCGTTGTACTGATCATTCGGCTGGGAAACTGAAAGTAAGGATCCCATTCATAGATGTGCTGCTGGATCCAAGATTTCTGGGGCTTCCTGTTTTTAAGGAAGACAATATGGACAGCTTGGAGGAGATGGGTAACAAGAATAAGAGGACAAGTCTTCCTTGCCAACATGCACTTTTTGTCTTCTTTCACCTTAATCAAAAAGCAGCTTTCTTCAATACCACATGCCTTTATCCACTCATATTACATTAGACTGACTGTCAGTCAGTTCAAGCTATTTTCTCTTTCTCAGGCAAAGTTTCCCAATTTTAAGACATGTGGATTTCAACTCCCATGGCTGGGGAATTCTGGGAGTTGAAGTCCATGTGTCTTAAAGTTGCCATGGTTAGGAAGCCCTGTTCTAAGAAATGGTAGCTAGGATGCTACCATTCAGAGGACCACAATAAAGGCAAAGGGAGTTCATTGGCACGAATCAAGATACCCTAATGGATTACCAATTCCCAGGCCTGGATTAGCCCTTGAACAAGAGAAACATGTGCTTAGGGCACTGAGGGAATGGGCACCCCTCAGTTCCCCTCCCCATGCCCTTAACTCTTTCACTGCCACACATGATTTGACTCATACTTTTCATCTTCTCCTTAACTGCCCTATTCAACTTTACTCAAGATAGTTTAAAAAAAAACCTATCTTTGGCATGGTGAGTAACTAAGGTTTAAATTTTGAGTCTTCAAAATTTGTTGGTTCAGCAATGAAAGGTCCAAAGGGAAGCATTGTTGAACTAAGACTTAGGGCATCACCCTAATTAATCTCATCCTGCCAGTTCCTTTCAGAACTAGATATTAAGACCTTTCTTAATTGAGCTAGTTATTTGTGACTAATATTGTCATAGGACTATGTTACTATGTCCCAAATGCAAACAATGCCAATTATGTCTAAGAGTCTATCCCCACATCAACGGATAGATCATTGCTTGAGATTATTTACTGTCAGCCCTTCAAAGTAGACCAGAAACCAAAAACATGCAGGGCAGTATTATTTTACTATAAAGCTATCATACAGGTAGTCCTCAATTTGTTACAACTATTCATTTAATGACTGTTCGAAATTACATAAGTTCTGGAAAAAAAATTACTTATAACCAGTGCTCGCCCTTGGGATCAGCGCAGCATCCCCACAGTTATGTGATCAAAATGTGGGTGCTGGTGTGTATTTACAATGGTTGCAGTGACCGCCCATTTGCAGCCTTCCCAGCCAGCTTCCAACAAACCAAGCCAAGGGAGGAAACCAGTGGTGGGATTCAAATAGTTTAAACCAGTTCTCTGCCCTAATGATGTCTTCCAACAACCAGTTCACCAAACTGCTCAGAAAGTTAATAACCGGTTCTCCCAAACTGGTGTGAACTGGCTGAATCCCACCACTAGAGGAAACTGGATTTGCTGAACAATCACATGATTCACATAACTGTAGTGATTCACTAAATAACCATGGGAGGAATGGTCATAAAAGTAGGTGCAACTCACACTTAAAACCACTTTGCTTGGCCATGGAAATTCTGGTCCGAATTGTGGTCATGAGTCAAGGACTATCTCTGTGACATAATCTTGCAACACTGAATGCTCTTCCTCCCTCCCTCCCTTTATCTTCATGTAAGCTAGGAAGGTGTTCCCCAGAAAACAAAATGTGGATTATTGAGGGAACTGTTCCAAAAAATAAAGAATATATGGTATATATATATGATATCCTAAAAAACATTCCTCAAACAAAATGAGTGTCCTCACTGCAGTGGAGGTCTCCTCAACAATTGTTGGACATATTGAGCATGATGGGTTTCCAGTAAAGTCGTGTTGTCCTGCAGGGAAGGAAAAATAAAATTATTTATTGTTTTAGGACTTTACACCTTTCAAAGGTCAGAAATGGTTAGAAATAAGGAACAGGGAAGTATCATGCTAAAAGTGGCTGATGGACCAAGAGAAAAAATTCTTCTCCCCATGCATCATGCATCCTACTCCATCCCTCCTCATCTTTAATTATAATCTGTGTTTTTATTATTATTGTTGTTGTTATTGTTACTATTATTAGAATTATCTGTTTCATCATCTTTAATGTTGTAAGTAGTCCAGAGCTTCCTGTGGTGAGATGGATGACAAATAAATTTAATAAATACATGAATAAATAAACAGACAAACAAATATGATCTCCGAGTAACTTTGGAGGGAGCACAAGTTAGAATCAAGAATATTTTGAGGAGTCTGGTACAGGAGATGAGTGAGTGAATGTGTGTGTGTCCAACCATTCTATAAAATTGTGCATCTCTTTTTGATATTGTTATATATCGGAGCACATAAAACATTTTAAAGACTTTGAAAAAGCTATCTGCCATCACTTTTCCAAGAAAATGGGTATAGAATTACAGGAATGTCCGATATTTAATTATCTTCAGGGTGAAGATGAAAGTGTGTCATTTATCCAAAGTATTTTGAAAATATCTTGAAACTACCTTCACCTCCACAACATATTTGTGTATAGCAGTGAGAGATGGAAGCAATGATGGGTGCCACTACCTGCAAAGTCACCAACTGCAGGTAGTGACTTTTGGATTTCAATTCCCAGTATGGCTGGCTCAGGAATTCTGGGAGTTGAAGTCCACAAGTCATAAAGGGGCCCATAGTTCCCCACCCCTGAACTCATTTCCCGTTTCTGCTGGAATGGTTTTGCAAGAAAATAAAGGCAGGGAAGGCAGCAAATAGAGACCATGTGACCACAGGGATGCTGTGATGGCTGGAACTTTTTGAACCAGTCATAAGTACCACTTGTTCATAACAACAAGTGGTTGCTGAGGTCATACTATACTTGTATAGTATTCAGTTTTCACATATTATATATAAAGGAAACCCAAATCTTAAAAATATTGGATTAAGAAAACGTTGTGGCTGTTGGTAAGATTATCTATCTTCTTTTCTCAGAATTAGATGGATGAACTGGAAATAAGTCAAAAAGATCCCCTAAAATAGGGATAGATCTCTACGGCATTCCAGATCCTGAATTCTAATGTCCAACAGTTCCAGCTATTAGAGATGTTGGACATTAGATTGGGCATTGTGAGGATATTGGGCAACATCTGGAGGACACAGAATATTCCTGTGGGACTTCCGGTTTGGGTCTCTTCAGCGACAGACCGAAATCTGCGATCGTGCATGGTTTCTATCTGTGCTCGCCGCTGGAGCACCCCGATCCTTTGGATTCAGGGCTGAAGCCACCCCGTAGAGGTGGTGAAGAGGGGGGAGGTTTCTAGCCGAGTGGAGGGGAGCTGCATCTCTCCTCCTTGGCTGGTCTAAACTCCCTTTCCTGAAGGCAGTTGCAGCGGTGGTCAAAAATGGCCACCTCAAAGAAGAACCCGACTGGATAAGATTGTGCAGGAGGAAGACAAAGAGGAAAGCAGGACAGACTGGATAAACAACAGAGAACATCTAAGCAAGATACCCTGAATCTAAAAGTATTAGAGGGATACTTTTGAAAAAGAATCTTTAAGCAGCGAAGAGAGGAAAAAGGAGGTAAAAACCCGTTTTTTTTTACCTTTATATTGACAATTACAAATAGTATGAAAGAAATTATATTAATCTATTTTGACACTAATAGGCAACCTAAGCTGAAATCTAAGTGTCAAAGGAGAATAAAGATTTTTTCTTAAAGCCCTAAAAAGGAGAAGTGTGGGGCAAAAGGGTGGAACTTGGAATAATGGAAAATGGAGTGCCACCTGAAAAATAAAGAGGATTAACAGTGAAACTTTGAAAAGAGTCCCAAGGATACATTGTAAATGAAATCTTATTAAAAGATACAGTAACCCACAGAAAGGAAAAGTAAGGGAAAGAAACAAGAAGAAACAGTCTGGATCATTTGGTGATTTTAAAGAAAACTTTTTGGCATTGGTTTAAAATGCCATCACTCCTGGAGGAATTGAAGACGGAATCTTAAAAACAGAAAGAAGATGCAGAAAGGGAGGAAGATCCTTTTGCTTCGTATTTGAATTTTTTGAAATGGAGATCCTGAACTATGAAAAGCAAAAGAAAAGCTTCAAGAACAAGAAGAAGGGCGGACAAAAGAAGAAGCCATTTTTAATGATCAAATAATGCAAAGTGTGGTAATAAGAGGAAAAAAGGGGAAAGGAGTTAAAAGTTTGAGATCAAAGGGAACAGCCAAAAAGAAAAATAGTCTGAAAAAAGAAGTATAACAGCAAGGAGAAGCAGAAAAGAAAACTTCAGAAGGGAAAATTAGAGAGAGAAGATATTAAAAAAAGGGATGAGAAAAAGAGGGGTAAGATAGAAAGAGAAAGAAACTTATGAGGGACAAAACACAGAAATAAAGAAAAAGGGGAAATGTACTAGGAATAAAGGTATTTGCTCACGTAGAAAACACAGAGACATGGTTAAATTTAGTTAAAAGTAAGGATTCTGCAATGGTACAAAAGATAATGTTGTGAGAATAGAATACTGTAATGAGTTAGAAAATGAAATAAGTAATAAATCTATGAGATAAAACTGCATTGTTATATAATGGTATGTTTATTTATAACTATAACAATAATAAAGAAGAGAGAGAAACATTGCAATTGTTTCTAAAGATTGATAAAATATTGAAAAGAAATGTGAAAGATTTATAAGGAAATTTATCCCAGTTATAAGAATGAATTTGAATAATTATTTTGCTTATTAATAGTAAATAATTAATAAGAAAAACTGTATGACTATCCAGTGGTATGCTTATTAAACAGTTAAGTAATAATGAAGAAAGGGAGGGAAACATTTCAATTGTTCTCAAAGATTGATATTGAAAAAAACGTGAAAGATTTACAACGTTCATACCAGTACTAGAATGATTTTGAATAACTATTTGTTTATTAATGTGTGTGTGTGCGTGTATATATGTGTGTATAAAAATATATATGTGTGTGTGTGTGTGTGTGTGTGTGTGTATTGTGTGTGTGTGTGTGTGTGTGTGTGTGTGTTTAATTTTCCGGGTACTTACATGTGTGCTGTTCAGCTTCCTTCGGGTATATCCCACGTCATTGTAGTGCTTTTAAAGTTGTACAATGTTTCAGCAGAAATCTCATCTGCCATCATCAGGCTTCTGTATTGAGTTTGTATGTGGGTCAGAGTCCTCACAGCCGTTGGTTTTAAATTTAAAGCTAGCCTATTTTGTGGCAGGATGTTTTTTCTTACATCCTGATTGGTTGGGAGTCTTTGGTCTGTGTTTATTGGAACTTGGAAGTTTGTTTGATTGGTGTTTCTGTTTCTTCTTGTCTGTTTTGTGGCTTTGATTGGCTGGCAAAATTCTGTTCCTGTATTGGAGGCTTTCATTCAGCTTGGCTTCGCATGAAAGGACGGCTATTATCTATTAGGAGCCAGGTTTCATCTGTGGGCCTGGGGGTGTGTTTTTGACTGGAAGGTATCAGAGGGGGTCTGTTTGTGCCCAGTGTTTTGCCTGGCTTGTGGTGTGGAAATCTTCTATTTGAGAGTGCAGGCTTCCAAATGATATGACAGTCTGGTGGAATCTTCTCTTCTATTCATGCTTTCAGGTCTTTTTTCAATCTCTATGGCTTCTCTGATAATTCCGTGGCTGGGGTTTTCTATATGTAGGCGGTTTTGGTGCCATTGAAGTTGATGTTATGACCTGTGGCTTTCATGTGATGGACTAGTGAGGAGGTGTTTCCAGCTTTTTTACTGCATTTTTTGTGTTATCCAGGCGGGTACTTATTCTTTCATTGGTCTGTCCAATGTATGTGTGCCGGGCATGATGCACAGGGAACTTTGTACATGCCTTGGTTTTCCAGGTCAATTTTGTCTTTGGGGTTTAATGTAATGGGGCTGCTATTTTTTTTGTCTGTTTTGAAGGCAGTTTGATGTGATGCCTGTGTAGTATCTTACTGATTTGTCTGTAAGTACTCTATGTAGGCAGGACAGCTGTCCATAGTCTGTTGAATCTTCTAGGTCTCTGTTATTCTTGGTGTGTTTTTGTGGATCAAGCTGGTGATTTATTTTTTGTGGAAGCCGTTGCGTCAATACTTTCGTCAGGGTGCATAGTTCAGTCTTTATATGTGTCTTGTCTGTCAGGTGTTTGGTTCTGTAATTCAGGTTTTTGGCCACGGAATTTATCTGTATGGGTGGTGTCGGATTGCTTGAGGTTGTAGGTCAGCGGTTGATGGTGTGTGTTTTCTTCTGGTATACGGTGTGTGTCCCAGTGTGCCATCTGTTCTTTTTGTAGATGTAGTACATCTAGGAATGGTATTTTTGTTTATATTCCGTTTCCAGGTGAACTTGATTTTGGGTGTGTGCTGTTAGGGTGTTGTTAGGAAATGGTTTAGGTTTTCTTTTCCCATGGGGCCAAATCACAAATGTGTCATCGATGTAGTCTTAGCGCATAGTTTGGGTTTTTTGGGTGGCATTAGGCCAGGCTCTGGATTCGAATTCTTCACATGAACAGGTTTGCAAATGACGGGTGACAGTGGTGATCCATAGGGGTTCCTTCATTTGCTTGTATCTTGTTCCTTTGTATATTGAAATGATAAGATGTTGGTATTAAGCAAGTTTATGTTTAATTCGCTGTGTTTTAGTTCTAGATGTTTATTATGATATTTTAGTTGGATTTCAAGAGTTGTCTGTTATATCGCGGAACTGACGAGTGAATAGCGAGTAAACCAACTTCAAACTTTACAAGCAGATTTCTTGTTGACACCGTGAGTAGATCTATGGGATCATTTCTAAATAGTGTAATTGAGTGTTGTGATATATATGTAAGCTGCGTGTTTCAGCAATGGGCCATAGTTTGTTTTGCTAATGTTTAAGCCGATTGTCACACTGAACCAACGATGCAAAGAGATGTAAAACGGGACAAAAAGCTGCACATCCGTTCGAAAAACGCCGATTGTACTCACTGCCTCCTTTTTGCTTCCTCTCTATCCGTTCTCCGCATCCTTTATTGAGAATTTATCATGCGCGCTCCAAAATTTTGTGGACTGCTCCCAAAACGTTCTGCTGCGAAAATGTATCCAGTTTTTTCGTTCTGCCATCCGTCTACGCATCCGTTACGTAATCCGCTACGCATCCATTACCCATCCGCTATATCCGCTTAGCATCCGCATACGCTTATCAGCGCCAAACTGCATTGCCGCCGGACACAGAGAGGAAGCGGAAATGATTGTGCCAGAACAGGTAGCCTAGGCGGATCGATGGAATCAGCTTAATAACGGAAAACATAGAGTCTTCAAAACGTAGACCGCTGGACCTACTCGAATATTAAGGATGTCTTTGAGAGGGCTATGCGCCATAGAGGAGATGCACTAAGAGGAATGACATAAGAATAACCTTATAATGCTCTATAAAAATGAAGGCGAAGCAAACTCGCCTGGCATTCTCACTTTTCAGAAAAAGCGAGCCGCGTCCAGCGCTTGCAGTACTTCATTGTCTACCAATCTTAACATATCAAGGTCCTGCTCCACAGTCATCATCATAAACCCGATGGGATTGTAACAAATCCTTTCGGTCAGCCACCATCAGTTCTGCAACAGTGCTGACCACTGCAGGCTCTGTGAACCTAACTTTGAGAAGATAAAAGGAGCCACCACAAAAAAAGAGTACCTGATACGAAGATGGTTCGCCAGAAGAGGAGCAGAGGCGGACTGTACCAACAGCTGATGGTGGACCTCAGGACGAACGACACGAAAGTCGGCGTTCCAGAAACTTCATGAGGATGCTCCTAGCCAATGTTTAGGACGTGATTCCGTGCAAGGCGGCTGACACCCAGGTTTACCAAAGTGACAAACACGCAGCTATTCGACCCAGCCTGAACTCCTGGCACTCAAGTCATCACTTAAGCGATTATCAGGCGATATTTCACTCCTGACTTATGGACATCGCGATTGATCACGGAGTCTGCAGACCAGCTAGAGATGTGCCTCATCCAGCAACCATCAAGCATTGTGGTCAGAAGAGTGGTGCAGTGACCTATATCACGAAGTATTACATAGAGGAAGGACTCCTCACCAAGTGAACCCCTCTCACTGAAGAAGGCTGGAAGAAAGTGAACAGATCTCAACAGTGGTATATCAGAAGTGGAACTTACCCAACACCGTTGGAGCCATGAGATGGCAAGCACGTGGCCTGCAAAGCTCCACCCAACTCAGGGTCCACTTATTTTCAACTCCAAGGCCTTCTTCAGCATCATGCTCTTCACCATGGTCGATGCTGACTACAAGTTCATGTACATCGATGCTTCAGGCAACGGCTCATCTTCAGATGCCCAGGTATACAACGCCAGTCAGACCTCAAGGAGGAGCTGGAAGGCAACCTCATCGTGGGCTTCCCAGATCCAGAACCCCTGCCAACGACACACAAGATGTGCCCTACTTCATCGTGTGGGATGACCTCTCCCTCACAACCTACCTCATGAAGCCCTACACTTCCAGACTCCTCACCCGTGAAGAGAGGATCTTCAACTACAGGCTGTCCAGGGCAAGGTGGGTGGGGAGAACGCCTTTGGCATCCTGCCAACAGGTTCCAGGTACTCTCTCACCACCATGCAGCCATTGCCCAAGACCATGAGGAGGACATGGACAGCTTGCTGCATCCTGCACAATCTCATGCTGGCACCCGCTACCAGTGTTGCAGAACAGGCTCGTGTGACCTCCAGCAAGGCAATGGGGACATGGAGCCTGGGAAGGAGGCAAGGGCAAAAGCCTGATCGACACCTGAGAGGATGTGCAAGGCCCCAACAGAGCCTCACATGAAGCGAAGAACGAGCGCAACCTCTGAGACAATGGGTCCAATCCCCAGCTGGAGCAGTGGACTGGCAAGACAGGATGGTAGATGCTTAATGGATGCTTCCTTCAGCCTGTCTCATCACAATGGATGAGATTGGCCATGTATGTTTGGTTGGCTTACATGAACAGGGCGTTTAATAAGAGTTGTGTTTATGTGACATTGTGTGGATAATTATAAACATTATTATTGATAAATAAAGGGCCATAGGTTGGCACCTGGAGGTGACCATGACGTACTCCACTATGCTTGCACTGGAGGTATCTTATCCCACTGCATCATCCTAACCCATCCCACACTATACCTCGATCTTTTACCCATCGTATCCTAACGCTCCCAAAGCTTCCTTACCCATCCCACAAGATGCAAAGACTGTAAACCATTCTATAAAGTTTCACCAAGACTTTATTAAAAAAAAGAAATGAAGCAAGTGTGTGAATCATAAATAGACTTCATTAACAACAACTATAAAAACAAAAAAGAGTCTCTGCACTCCTCTTGGTCGCTTAGTCTCAGGGGTGAAGGGTGCAGGTGCTGTGGAGGTGGCTGGTGCTGGAGTGCTTGTCATGAGCTCCTCCAGAAGCAGAAGCAGCAGAAGCCCCAGTCCCAGAAGAGCGAGCCCGTGCTGCAGAGAAGCCCCAGCAGAACCAGAGTGAGGCGCAAGGGGGCGGGATGGTAGCCCTGTCCCTCTTGCCAGGGCTGGCAGCAGATGGCTGAGGCTTGCTGTGCTTCCGCTTTATGTTGCTGAGGCTCTGGCTGGCAGGGAGCTGGCAGGAGCCTGAAGGCTGCAGGAAGGCTGGCAGGCAGTGCAGGAATAAGCTGGCAGGACAGGCGGCAGAGAAGCTGCAGGAAGTTGTGCAGCAGCTGCAGGCAGGCAGGCAGAAGCGCTGGCAGGAAGGCTGGCAGGAAGGCTGGCAGGCAGGCACCCAAGGCTGGCAGGGTGAAGGCTGCACCAAGAGCAGGCACCCAAGGCTGGCAGCAAGCAGGCACCAAGGCTGGCAGAGCTGGCAGGCAGGCAGCACCAAGGGCTGGCAGGCAGACATGACACAAGGCTGGCAGGAAGGCTGGCAGCAAGGCTTGCACGCAGGCCTGGCAAGCAAGGCTGGCAGGGAGAGGCTGGAGTCGAGCAAGGCTGCAGGAGCTGCAGCAAGGCTGGCAGGCAGACATGCAGGCAGGGCAGCAAGGCAGCCAAATCCGTCTGGCAGCAGGCTTTCCTCTGAAGGGAACCTGCTTCCGAGCTGCTCCGTTATATCCGCGGGGCTGACGCAATGCATCCTCCCCGCATGATTCGCAATTAACGCCAGGCATCCCTAGGCTTCCACTGTGCATCCGCGTGCATCCGCTGTGCATCCGCTGTGCAATCCACGCTCAGGTGTGCGTTCTGCTGATCCGCTGTATCCGTTCCTTGCGTCGCCCTTTGCTGAGGCCCCCGGAAGCCCTGCGGATGTGCCATCCTCTCCCATCCGCTTCCACCCGCTGGCTTTCCATTCTGCATCCGCTTTGCATCCGCCCTGCGTCCCTCCCCACGTCCATGTTATCCGCTCGGTTATGCAAATTTTGCCCCTTTTGAGAGCGGATAACAACGGGTGAACATTTTACTCCTCCGCTGTGTCCTTTTTGCATCCGTTGGGCAGTTGTGACATGGGCTTTAGCTAGGTTTTGTAATGGTGCGCCTTTGGAGCTGACTATGGGTCTGAGAGGTATGCCTCTTTGTGTATTTTTGTGGAGGCCGTATAATTTGGGGCATCTAGAAAGATTTTTCTCTTGGGATGATCCTCTGTTGGATTCTTTTGCTTATGTGGCTAGTTATACTTTTCTTCTTCGTGTTTTTAATTTTTCCAGATATGTGGTTGGGTCTGTGTTTATAGTTTGTATTGGAGTCTTGGAGTAGGTCGTTCAATTTTGTTTCGTAGTCTTTTCTATCCATTACTACTGTGGCATTCCCTTTGTCTGCTGGAGTTATATTATGCTGTTATCATTTTTCAGGGTTTTAGTGCTCTCAATTCATCTTTTTGCAAGTTATTTTTCAGTGGTTTGCTTGTGCATAGGATATTAGTAACCTGGTGTCTTTATTCTGTCAGCTTCATCTTGTATTTAATTTGGTTAGGCTGGATCTACTGCACAATATGATGGATTCTGTGGGGAATTTTTTGGTGCTATGGCCATTAATTAATCCTTTGGTTAGGACATCTGTTTCTGTTTTGGTGAGTTCTCCTGTTGGAAACTTATATATACTAATTTTCAGTGTTGTTGTGAGTGTTGGGGGTGGTTTTCTTGTCATATTCTAATTTCTTTAGTTTCTTTAAGAGTTTTTCATTTTTGTAAGTGTTTCAGTTTCAGCTCGTCCAAGTTGTACAGTTGTTTTATCTTATCCCAAAAGTAGAGAGGGTGGATTTGCTGCTTCAAATTCCAGGTGTAGTGCTAGCAAATCTTTGTTTAACTGATCCAATTGGAATCTTTTTACTGTGAACTTCATTCCTGAGTAAAGCCATTTCTGTTCTTTTCAGGATACGTTTAGTAGCTGCTGTGCTGTGATGAAATGTTAATTTAAAGCAGGTTGGTGTTGCATTGTTGTCTCTTGCAGCTGCGTAGGAATTTCAGGTCACATAATATTCCTGCTCTTCTTAACTTCCGAGAGGTACAGATATTGTATTTTTTTTAATTTTCTACGGGCTACTTACAGTGTGCCATCAGCCTCCTGTTCGGTATTAATCCCAACGTCATTGTATAGTAGCTTTTTAACAGTTCTTCGTTCAGCAACGCTGGTTCAGCAGAAATCTCATCTCGCACATCATCAGCTGTACTATGTATTAGAGTTTGTATGTGGGTCAGGGTCTGCATACTGCGTGTGTGTTTTAAATCTATGAGGCTCTATGTGTCCTAACTTAGCTATGCTGGCAGATGTTTCTATTTTTCTACTCATCCTGAATTGATGTTGGGATCTTGGTCCTGTGTTTAATGGACTGAGTTGTTTTATTGTGTGTTCTTGGGATTCTTCTGTCCTGTTTTGGGCTTTGAATTTGCTGGCAACAACTCTGCTCTGAATTGAGGAGGCTTAGTTCAATTGCCAGTTGGCTTCCACGCTGATAAGGATGGCTATGTCTATTAGAAGCTTATGGTTTCATCTCGGTGCGCTTGGTGGGGGTGCTGTTGCCATCATGCGCCCCTCGCCACCTATAACATTGGACAGACCCAAAATCAGAAGAATATTAAAGTACTTCGTCCGGCCATTCGAGATGAACACAAAAGAGTCAGGAAAAAGCTGGAGGACATCACTCACTCATAGTCCAACACACTGAAAACCACAGATCCAGAACATAACTTTAATGGACTAAACCCTAAGCCGCTATATAGAACAAACCCTCAGCCACGAAATCATATCAGAGAAGCATAGGATTGAAAAAAGACCTGAAAGCATGAATATAATGAAGAGCGAAGTAGATTCATCAGCAGAACTTGTCAATCATGTTGGAAGCCTGCACTCTCAAGACAAAAGATCTACCACACCACACTGAAGGCCAGGCAAACATCTCTGGGACAAACCACGACTCCCCTCTGATACCGTCCAGCTCAACTCCCACCCACCAGTTGCACCCAGTATGAAACCCTAGCTCCTCAATACATAAAGCCATCCTTTCAGCGAAGCCAGCTGCAACTGAAAGCCTCCATACAGGAACAGGAGTTGATGCCAGCACAATCAGAAGCCACAAAACAGACAGAAGAAACTCAGAAACCAATCAATAACAGAACCCCATAATTTCCAATAAACACAGACCAAGACTCACTCAACCAATCAGATGTAGAAAAATACATCCTGGCAAGAATAGCTAGCCTCAAATTTAAAACCAACGGCATTGTGAGACCTGACCCACATACAAAACTTCAATACAGAAAGCCTGATGAATGGCAGTGAGTTCTGCCTGAAACGTTGCTTACAGACTTTAACAGCACTACAAATGAATGATAATACCCGAAGGAAGCTGAAACAGCACAACACACACACACACACACACACACACACACACACACATATACAAATATATATGATATTTTGTTTTGCTAGAAATTTTTTCTTTTTAGATTTTCTGTAGCGGGAAAGTACCATAGCGACAAGTCCCTAGAATCATACGAGAATTTTCTACATAATATAAACCTGAGAATACTTAGAAATTGAATGTTATAATTTAGGAATGCATAATTAGACAATGTTTAATGAGATTTCATATGATAATAACAATAAGATTTAAAGGTGTTGCACTTAGATTGGCAATTATAAGGGGAATTTTGCTTCTTAGGAATGTTGGAAGAGAACATACGAAATTGTAAACAAGACAGACGAAAGTATAAGTAAATAAAAAGATATAAAAATTTAAGTAAAAGAAATACAATTGAATAAGAAGAAAATGATATAACAATAAAAGAAAATTAAATGAAGAGAGAAATAGTGAGAAGCTGGAAAAAGAGTAATAAGATATGAAGTTGAATACATAAGATGAATACGCATATGAAATTGTGTCCATATGGAAATGCGATAACCCGGAACCATGCTGTACTCAAATAAGATGTTTTATTTGTTTTGTTAAGTAAAACTCAATAAAACTTTGTTTAAAAAAAAAAGAATACTCCTGCAAAGGTACCCATGGAGTTCAAAGGGGAAGAAATACTCCAGGAATACTCACCGTTGGAAGGCCTGTTTGGAACCGGGGCCATGACGCTTTTATCAACATATGGGTGAATTTCCCCAGCAAGAAAAGCTGGCAGACCAAGGAAGGCCAATAGAAAATGATCTTCTCATAATACCCCAGGATCTGTACAGAGGAAAGTAGGATCAAGCTGTTATCTGCTGGTGTTACAATTAATCATTTCTATGCCAGGTAGACTCCTAATGATTAGCCCTTCATATGTTACCATTCAACAAAAGCTGCCCGCATCTCTCTTTCTCCTGAGCCTCAGCATTAACACTTTGAATGTTCAGTTGGCCTGAGGGCTCTGAATCAATCCGGAGCTCAGCTGAATGGCTGCCCTTCTGCCCTCACTTTGTCTGCCAGCAAATCCATAAGTGGCTTTGCAGCTGCCAATTTGAAACATGCCTAAATCATGTTGGCTTGAGAAAAAAAAGGGTTTTCCCTGTTGTCAGCTGGAAATGCTACAAACTAGTATCCCTGAGATTTTTTTTACATCTTTGTCCTGGCCTCATCTGGAGATGCACAGCGCATCTTAAAAAGTGACATGACAGTACTTGCTCGCATCTCCCTTTTTTCCCCCCATAAAAGAAGGAAGGACCCAGCATGATGGTGTACATGAGAAACAAGTGAAGAAGAGCAAGTGGGCAGGAGCCATTACATTGCCAGAAGTATAAAAATAAAAGACCCAGGAAGCAGCCATTTCTAAGTATTCTCCAGGGTCCTCAAAAAGAAAAGAAAAAGAAAACCCTGAATATGGAAGTTAAAAGTGTTTGCTTTAACGGGACATAAAATATTTTGCACAGCTTTCCTCTCTTTGAAGTTGAGAAGCAAGAAAAATAGCAGGTTAAAAGGAAAAAAAAATAACTGGTTTAAAGGAAAAGCTTAACAACTACTGGAGCAACATTTGTAGCTGCTATATTATTTATCAGCAGCATGGTGTCTCAGCAGTTAAGACAAGCTGGGCTTGTTGGCTGGAAAGCGGTCAGCCCAGGTTTGAGACCCGAGACCCATGCAACAGAGTTTCTGTCCTCACCCCAGCTCCTGCCAACCTAGCAATTCGAAAGCCTGCAAATGCAAGTAGATAAATAGGTACCATTCTGTTGGGAAGATTAATGACATCATGCTAGCCACATGATGGTAGAAATGTCTTCAACATTTAAAGCTCAGTGATCTTCAAACAGAGATGATCACTACCTCCTTTAGTTAGCAATGACTAGTGAAATAAAATCTGCAGGGACTCCTTCACTTTTTTATATATATAGTATATTCTAGCTCACGTATGTATCCATATTGTAAACTGATTCTGTACAAACGGTGCCAAATTTTACACTCTCTTCTTGGATGTCAACCAGCTTTACAACTAGCTGTTGTAGCAACTAGCTATTGTAGCAACAATGACTAAGATTTTGGGCCTCAATATCATAGGAATGATCCTATTAGGGATGAATAGGAATTGATGACCAGTAAGCTTTGTTTCACCTTCTGGGTCATATTTAGACCCCAGTGGCATTCTTAGACACAACAATGATAGAAATGGCCTTGTTTGCCTACTGATACTGGGTGTTTTATGATTGGTACAGATGCCATAGTCACCATCTTATAAGTTTGCTCTTCAAATTATACCCATTGTCCCAGAAAAGTTAGAGGCCTTTCAATTAATACAAAGAATCATACAATAAGAAATCCCAAATATGAATCCCATTTTGCTTACAAACTCATCATGGAGACTCAGGCACATCTGAGCATTGAACTTTCTCTTGCTTCAAGCCATCTTTGTTTCCTATTTATTTCATGTGCCACCTTTGCTCCTGAATCTCAAAGTGGCACAAAGAATGCTTTTATTTCCAAGCATACAAATAATATTTGAATTGAATTGAAGAAAATTCATCTTAGGTTTTCCCAAGAATACAATAATGGAAGTAGATATTTTGTTTCCTGATCCTCTTTAATCTTTCCTCTTGGGTTGGTCATCTTCCTTTTAGGTAAGTAGAGTTGACGGCCTGACATATCTTTTTCAACTGGATGCTCTCAGCAAGAGTTCAGTTATGGTTCCCATTGAAAGAAAGGAAGACAATATCATCACTGCCCATGTCAATTTTGTGACTGATAGGAATTGTAAACTAATGTACATGAAAGATGTAGGTAGCTGACTTGTAAGATGTCCAGGATGAATATTTATAGTGTTTCACAATTACCATGATGATAGATGAGAGAGGGAGGGGGAGGGAGGGAGGGAGGGAGGGAGAGAAAGAGAGATCCACATTTTGCACTGTTATTAAATAGGTACATACTAACTTCTCCATGTGGGCACTGTCCAATGTGCACAGCCGTAATTACAAACCTGCCAAAACAAACAAACAAACAAATAAAAGGAAGAACTTCAGTTGTGAAGCATAGCTTAGGAAATTGAATTCCTGAAATTAGATCTAATCACATGTTTCTTCAGAATTTTGTTTCCATAGCCATAAAAACTGACCAGCACCAATCATGTGATAAGATTAATATCAGCTTCTCAGAACAGAACATTCAGACTTTTTCTTGACTTTCTTTTCAACTCACTCATTCTTTTTCTGTACATTTGAATGATCGTCCTCCATTCCATCTATGTGACCAAACCACCTCCATGCATTTGTTGCATTGATCATCCACATTTATTCAGCATTCTTCATTCATGATTCTATCTTTCCTTTAATCACACCCCTCTTGAGTACGTATTCCCACTGTATTCAATTTTAGTTTTTTCTTAATATATCCAACTTTCAATTCTACATGATAAAATTAGCAGAAGCATGTCCTTAAACATGGTCATTGTCTGGCTGACTCTTGTGAGAGTTCATAAAAAAAATGCTATAAAAACAAATAAATAACTTTTCATATCTTTCACATAAGCAACACACCATAAATTGTGCACTACTTTTCTACTCTCGTTTGCACGTCTTATATTTTTTTTTGTTTCCCCATTTTGATAAACAGATTATTAAAATACACAGAGTAAAATCTCTTTTTTAATTCACATATAATACTATTCTGTATTTTCCCTATCAGGTGCGATCAGTGGGAAAAATGTTAGAACCACATTTCTTGTTTCATTTTACAGTGTGTCTAACATTTACTGCAAATCATCTGGGTTCTGAGTCATCAATGTGACATTGTTCAAATACAAAAATGCATGCACAGTCACATCCATAATCAACATGTATCTAACTTCCCCAGAGAGGTTTTCTGCTCAGTGTTAAACTATTCACTAAGTATCCCATTCATTCTCATACATGATTTACTTCCATTGTATCTTTCCATTTTTTCACAAAATGTTTCATGATTCAAGCCTATTTGTTTTATCACATGGCTTCTTTATGTCAAGTAATATACCATAAATTTTCTTATTTAATCTCAAGGACACGTTAAACATCAAATCCTGAACTGTGCAGCCTTGACCAAGTTAAAGCAATTCTATGGCTCCCAAACGTTGCTTAGTTTGATCTTTTGTATCTTTTCTATCAGAATTTGGCCCAAACTTAAATTAATTCCTCTATTATTGTTTTCACGTTTTCCAGCATTCTCTTTATAGAAGGAATTAATGGCAGGATTTTTCGAATTGTCGGAAATGGATTCACGGTCACCAAAAATAGCCTTTGTGTTAAAGTGAGAGTAAAGTCTGTTCCAGTTCTGGCCTGTTCTTCAAAAGACAAAGAGCTAACTGTTTAATATCCATGGATCATAAAGTGTAAAGAATTTGCTGAGCCTCATTTGATATTACATGTTAAGAAATTACAGTAATTTGCATCCACCATTAGCACTAATCTGTCAGATGAAATCTGAGGAGGGTGGAGAATTATCCAGGCAGATAATCCGCAATCACTTGATACCAACCTCCCTTCATCACTTAATAGAGATGCCATTCCTCAAAAAATATCTCTAATGCATCCTGTACAAGACATAAGGCTTCCAGAGATTTTATTCACTTAAGTAATTGTGCAGGCGGAAATTCAATAGTCCCATAATCCATCCATGGTCACCTGCAACAAATAATTAAGGGATCTCCACCTTCTATATTTTGATGCAATTCCCATCATTTTTAACATTTCCTGTAATTCTGTCTCAAATTATACACATTATGCCACACCTGCTTTGCTTAAGCCATACTGTGGCATGGTGAAATTAGTAAACTAGTAGATCTGGACTGCAAAAATCTAAACTGTCATTAGATGGAAGTAAAGTATTAAGAATTTACTCCATCTCTGCTGCCTTCTAACATCCAAATTTCTGTTCTGATAACCCTTTTTTATAAAAGTCACAGTATTTTGAACATATTTATAATCCAGACATGTTTGATTGGTTTGATTTTTCCCCCCTATTATTATTTCGATGCCATATCAAGAGTCTATGTAGCAATAATCAACCAAACGGTGGTATAACAATTTCCCTGCTCCAAAACTCATTTCCCCTTATTTCTACTTGTAGTTTCATTGCAAAGAGATGCACCTTCTAGTCTACTATATTGTAAAAATGAACAATGTCTAATTACCTGTTTCTGCTACATCTGAATTGATTAAAAACTATTTTTACTTTCTTCTATTTTGTTGTTCCATGCTTTTTAACTGTAATAGAAAGAAATCCCTTTGTTTCTGCCTTCCAAGGAGAAAACATTCATGGAGGAATGACTTGAAAGATACCCCATGGTTCTCTTACTAAAAAGAAATTTCATTTCTCTGAATCTGAGAACATCTTATACTGAAGGTCTAAAGCTACAGACTCATTGTTGGGGTGATTTAGGAATGTATTTATTTGAACTACTCAGAAATTAGACTCAGCCTCCAATTTCCTCTAGCATAGGATAATTGGGGGAGGGGAGGAGATTTCTTAAGAGTTATCCTCATACCAGTCTATTCTTAGGCAATGCAAAGTATGCAAATTCTTAATACCAATACAACTTAATATCTATTTTAAACATTTTTAAAAAACCAAATCAAAAAGATCAAAATATCTCCTCACCAGCAATCAACACCCAAATGAGCAGAGATTAACAGCAAGATTAACATTAGACCAGGGCTGTCAAACTCACGGCCCATGAGCCGGATGCGTCACAGGCTGGCCACGCCCATGCCCGGTTTAGCAAAAGGGGGGAATGTCCCATTATGTCACATGCCATGCCACCGTGACAATGCGAGTTTGACACCCCTGCATTATATTAACAATCAAGAAGCAAACAATACTCCAATCAAGGAACTTCTGAAGAAGCTAATAGTAAATAACAGGCCAATCAAGGAACCATCAACCCCGACAGGGCACACCACTAGAATGTAAAATGATAGCAAACCTCATTCCCTACTAGCACTGATGGCGTTATCTAGTTTGGTAATGAAACATCTGCAAGAAAACAACCAACCTCAGAGATCCGCAAGGACTCACAGTTCAACACTGAGCTACAAATATTCTCTCCTAAAAAGCAGATCATCCCAGCATTAAGAGTATATTCTGTGATCTATTTATCATTATGAAATTTATTTTTGTTTTCAATGCACATAAAAAGTACATCAAAGCTCTTTTGATGTGAGCTTGACTCCTCGTGCTTTCTCCTGTTTTCTATTTCTGAGGGTGGTGGGACTTTCACTCCCTACCACATCTCCTCTACAGTTGTGGTGTTTCCTGTCAGTCTCCTATCTGGTACTTTTAAAAAAAATTGTATTAAAGCTTGGAATTGCAATAGTAAAAATTAACACAAACTGAGAAAAGGGATAAAAAATAGAAAGAAAGAGTAAACAATGCAAAGAAAAAGGCAAAACTGCAGAGACAAGCTACAATAATCACATGGGAAAAGATGTCTCACTGGACATACAAAAGAAAAGCGTTGCTATAGAAACTCTCCACTCATCAGAGCATCTCTCAAAGAATGTTGCTCAGCAACTAGTTACAACTGCATCTCCCAATGAAAGGGAAATAAAGCATTATGTCACTCACATGCTGCAGTGCAAAAGAGTTGGGTATTTCCCTTCAAGGAAGGAAGCCCGCAGGGTAATGAATCAGGGGCAGATAAGCAAGTCCTGCTACTAAAACATAATCAGAGAGAGAATTCCTACAAATATGTCCTGCCAACATCTTTTATAGTTGTTGTTCTTGTGTTCTCACGACGCTTCCTTGCCTTCATCTCATGGCTCAGGTTAAGGTATTCTGAGGTAATTCTCCTTATTTCATCACCGCTCATGGCAAACTCAAGGGATGGGAAAATGTTTTCTTCTTCACCATCCAGCATAAACAGACAGCTATACCTTGGTTGTTTCAGGCTGGTGTGGTCTTCTGTACTCACCAGTTACCTGTTTCTTTCTACAAGCTTGCCCCAATGAGGTGTGTAACAGTACCTGTTCAATGAATGCTATTGGATTCATGGCACACACACAGACACACACAAACACACCCCTGTTTCAGTGGTTTTCACAAAATCGGTAGAGGGGACTTTAATTAGAAGCAATTCAAATCTATATGCTGTGTGATAAACATGCATAAGGTTCATATGACTGAAATGAGTATAAAAAGTACAAGTAGATTGATTTTATTTTTATTTATTTGCATCCACCTATTATTTTTACAAATAACTCAAAACAGCAAACATATCCAGCCCATGTTCTTCCTCCTACTTTCCCCACAACAACAACCCTGTGAAATGGGTTGGCTGAGAGAGAATGACTGGCTCAAGGTCACCCAACTGGCTTTCATGCCTAAAGTGGGATTACAGCTCACAGTATCCCATTACCTATTTTATAACCAAGATAATATTTGGTCTTTCAGTGTGTCACCAACTTTTGCTATAATGGGTATGCAAACTCACAATACAGTAAGTGTGTGGCCATTAGTTATAACTGCTCGTTGTTATGCAGCATTTTATTGTGGTGATCTTTTTCTGTCTTCCTCTCTGTCTAATTGTCCATCTATTCATCCATCTATCCCCTTCCCTACCCTGCCCCCCTAAACTCCTCCCACTCCATAGCCAGGATACACCATCATCCTGCTTTCAAACAGACTGACATCTGTCCATCAAGTTGTCATTTCTCCTGTTTTTTTTTCTAGGCTTTTCTTTGCCAGTTGGCCTCAGTCTGGAAACATTCTGGATTTTTTGGTATAGATTTCAATTTTCTGGAATAAAACTGATTTTAAAATTGGAACAACTACAATTTTCTGGAATAAAACTGATTTTTAACTGCTTCCTCTGTGAGCTGAGTGTAAGGCAAGACATGTTGTTTCGTAAAAGCATAGGACCAAACTAGAGAATCTGGCAAATGAGTGACAAAACATCTAGTGTGACACTCATTGTTTGCTAGGTGTTTATTTGTTTATGACAGAGGTCTTCAATCTTGGCAACTTTAAGACTTGTGGACTTCAACTCCCAGAATTCTCCAGCCAACATAGCTTAGTTGAAGTCCACAAGTCTTAAAGTTGCCAAGTTTGGGGACCCCTGGTTTATGAGAAAATATGAGATTGCTGCTATCTAAAGTTCCTCTTAGAGATAACAAGAGAACACAACAGGTCTTTTCTGCCTTGACTTGTGGACAAGAAAACGAGAGAAGGAGCTTTCAGTTGCTTGAAAATGGCAGGAAAATGTATAAAGCTAAGGCTATGTACAGAGCTGCCTCGTAGCCTCAGTAATGAGCAGTCACACTCCCACACATACTTAACTTATCTGTGATCCTCTGTTTTACTCAATTTTCTGCAGTCACATTATAAACAAACCATATGGGCTTGCCTTGTAAAAGCACTGAAGCACAAGCTGCCCAGCTGTATTTCAGCCTGGTTTATTATATGGTCTGTGCCACAGAGAGTTCCTCATACCTCTGTCTTATTTATTCAGGGATTTTTCACCTCGGTTCTCAGAGGACTCCACAGTGGTAGAATTCAAAAAAATTTTAGTACCGGTTCTGTGGACATGGCTTGGCTCGGTGGGTGTAACAAGGGAAGGGTACTACAAAATCTCCATTCCCTCCCCACCCCACTAACCTGCTTTCCAGCTCTGTTGTCCTGTGCAGGGCAACAAAAGAAGACCCAGCCAATCAGCTGGGACTNAGGCAGAGAATAGATGGGGGTGGGGCCAGTCAGAGGTGGTATTTGCCGGTTCTCCAAACTACTCAAAATTTCTGCTACCGGTTCTCCAAAACTGATCAGAACCTGCTGAATACCATCTCTGGGGCTCAGGCAATCCATTTCTCTAAACATTCTTTCATTCAGAATTCTTTTCCATATTTCTCAGGTGTTTACACTGCCTCATTCTCAGTGCTCAGTCTTCCTCTTGTTTCCTTGTCAGGTCATGTCTTCTACTATCCATAAAGCATTTAAAACAATTTATTTTTTTAACTGTAATGTTCAGCAGATGGATATCTGCCTAGTGTGACAATACAGGAACTGAGCAAACTATGGCATTCCCATGTTAGCTATGGTGTGCTTTCAAAAGCAATCTAACCATTTTAGGAAGAAAGGGTGGGAACTGACTGGCGCTGTTCATGATTAACAACTGAATTTGAAAAGAAACTGGGATAGCCTTCTGTGATAAAGCTGGGCTAGTAGATCTGAACAGTAATGAAAACTCTTTTAACTATGTGAACATATTCCCTTCCTGGAAATACTGTATATGTGAACAGTGGCAGACATTTTATCAGGTTCTCCCACAACCCCCCTTCTGGTGTTCATCATTTTTTGCACTAATTAAGCCAATTTCTCAGAATGCTCACCAAGCTGCTGTGTAAAGGAATCCAAGGGTGGCCCCCATGAACTGCATGGGTGTTGAAAGACAAGCAAAGAACGGATAGGAGGAAAGGCCCACCTCTGTGGCACCGATCAGAATAGCAATGGCTGTAAAAAGATAGAAAATGGATAATGAAATCCCTGTAATGGGAAGATAATGGACAGGTATAAACACATTAAGGTCCAGTCTTAAGGAAGAGCCAATAGCTCAATAATAAAATGTGGGCTTTTGCTATAGAATATAGGAAACTCATTTCCTGGTGCTGGCACTGATGATTGTCACAGCTAAACTAGATGGCAAACTCCAGAATTCATAGTGAAAATGGCTGCATTCTCAACAAATCTGCAGGGACCAGGTTGGTTTAACCTAGCTCTAGACCAGCGGTCGCCAACCAGTGGGCCATGAAAAATTTTTGGTGGGCCGCAGAGAAATCTCACCCCCAGAGCACCTCTCCAAAGCAATTAATCCAGGCTGCGCAGCCCACATGGCCCACAGGAACCCTCCCCGCCCACTTACTCCTTACCTGGTAAACTTGCCTGCTAAATTGCTATTTTTCCTTTTTCCGACCATCATCTGTTCTTCTGTGCCGGGAGATTTAGATTAGCTAGGAAGCAGGAAATGGTTGGATTTCTTGCTTTCTAGCTAATCTTTAGATCTTCGGCTCAGCACAGCCTCCCTTCGGACTGAAGGTTTGCTTGCAAGCAAATTCAGTGCAGACTCACAGCAAGCAAGTTTGAGAGACTGAGCTAGCCAATGGCAGATAGATAGATCATTGAATGATTCTGTGAGCAACTCAATTTGCCTGCTTTGCCTGATTTTGGATAAAAGTTGCTCTTTTTTATTAAAAAAATCAATATTTATGTAAATATTTATAATATTTACACACAAGTCATGCCCAGCCAGTCACATGACCACCAAGCCACACCCACAAATTAGGCCATGCCCACAGAACTGGTTAGTGGTCTCTGGGATCTAAAATTATGCATTTGGTGGTCGCTGAGGTCCAAAAGGTTGGCGACCCTTGTTCTAGACCCAATTTAGACATTGTTTAGCCACCCATCTAAACATTACGGATAGTCCTTGACTTTTGATTACATTTGAGCCCAACATTTCTGTTGCTAAACAAGACAGTTGGTAAATGAATTATCTCCCATTTATGACCTTTTCCCCCACAGTTGTTAAACAAATCATTGCAGTTGTTAAGTTGCAGACTGCTAGGTATTTAGCTTGAAACCCAGAGTTTGAAGTATCTGTTTTTCTTCATTATTAAGGACATTTCTAGTACCAGAATTAAAAATATACTGGCACAACAGAGTGCTTAAATTGGGTGTAAATTTTCTAGTTCTAGCTAGAATTTTCACTTTTCAGAGTGAGATGCATAATATCTAAATGTAATAATAGTTCAAGAATATTGATCTGGGAGAAGTTTGCCAGCTGTCCTCTTACTGAATTGCAAATATTCAGCAACTGCATTTAAATGAAAATATTGTTTAAATAGATCTCCAAAGGTAATGCAGAATAAATTGATGATGAATTAGGAGTAAAGATGAATGTGACACAGAAAAGTTGTATGTTAACTGTGCCTTATGACAGGGGTCCCCAACCACCGGGCCCTGGACCAGGACCAGTCCGTGGATCATTTTGTACCAGGCCGCAAGGAATGAATAATTGTGATTAAAATATAAAAATATGTTTTTAGTAAAGAAATAGTAAAGAATCCCTTTACTATTGGGGAAGAATTGATTTTGCCGGTTCTTGATAAAGTGTTTCTACGTGAAACTGGTCCCTGGTACAAAAAAGGTTGGGGACCACTGCCTTATGAGACATTTAAATGTAGCCCCAGGTTAACCTAGCCACCATGCTGTATCTTTTAAGTTGGAGAGAGAATTTCCACATTTTGGCTGTTTCCTTACCTTATTCCCAACACCTGTTTATAAATTACATCACAGAGATGAGGATGGATCAGAATCTGAAGGGAAGTACCAGTAATTTAGGTTTTAGGCTAAAATGTTCTAATAGGATTTTTCACCTTTAATCCATTGTGGTAGAACTCGCAGAGGAAAATAACCATCTGCAAACAGTATCATGACTTTGTTAGCTGTAGCTCCAAAGGCAAAACCCATTGCCCAACGACTGCTGCATACTCCCATTAAATCTAATGGTCTGTGGGAAGAAAAAGATATTAAAATTGCATGTTTAAATTTTCATTTAGGCATAGGAAGAACGTCTACATGAGATGAAGCATTTGACAGTAGAACAAGATGCAGTATTAGGCAAGGGGACTTTCTCCAGATGGCCACCAATTTTAGATATTTGCAGCATCTACTTGACTAGACTGGTTGATCTCAGTAGGGATTGATTGATTAATTGATTAACTGATTGATTGATTAATTGACCTATATCTATATACAGTATATTTTATATTCCTTGAGATTCTAGGTAGCTTTATGTTCCAGTCCAGCAAGGCAATTCCTCTTATATTCTAACTCAGAATTAGTATTGTCTATAGTCTAAAGGCTGCCTGAGCTTCTACTCTCGAGCCCAAAGTATGCTATAATTATGCAGGTACTGAAGCAAATGACCAATGAGATCATAAGAGAAAGAAATGGCATAGTACCAATGTTAAACTGCATTCAAAAACAGCAAATAAAGAAATTTGCTCACCTGGAGAGGATGTTGTGGGATTCTATATCATACAACAAAGCATACATAAAAAGAAGATAAGGTCAAAGAACACGAGGCAGACCCAGAAGAAGATGGAGAGACACAGTATCAAGGGCACACGACAAAAACATAAATTAAAGGCCCGGTCCCACTGCACTTACGGATGCAAAGAGGATGTA